>BGPR01016242.1:24135-34935 GCA_013235015.1 Araneus ventricosus | reverse complement strand
GTCCAGGGTTGCCATATTGGCCTTTTTAAGACCAAATTTTGGAAATTTGGCCTTTTTTCAAAGCCCTTGGCCTTAGAAATTTTCATTTGGCCTTAAATTCATTTTTGGCTTTACTTTCGTCAGTGATTTTTAGAACAATTTTTAATTACTTATTCTATTGTTTTTCAATAAATTCAATATATATAATTTGAAACACACATTTCAAATGATGTATAATGAGCTGTCAAACGAAGTAACTCCTGAATCAGGGTTTCCAGGACTCATTGGCCTTTTTTGAAAGCCCTTAGCCTTAGGAATTTTCGTTTGGCCTTAAATTCATTTTTGGCCTTTTTTGGCTTTATTTTCGTCAGTGATTTTTAGAACAATTTTTAATTACTTATTCTATTGTTTTTTTTAATAAATTCAATATATATAATTTGAAACACACATTTCAAATGATGTATAATGAGCTGTCAAACGAAGTAACTCCTGAATCAGGGTTTCCAGGACTCATTGGCCTTTTTTCAAAGCCCTTGGCCTTAGGAATTTTCATTTGGCCTTAAATTCATTTTTAGCCTTTTTTGGCTTTATTTTCGTCAGCGATGTTTAGAACAATTTTTAATTACTTATTCTATTGTTTTTCAATAAATTCAATATATAAAATTTGGAACACACATTTCAAATGATATATAATGAGCTGTCAGACGAAGTAACTCCTGAATAGAACATGGATGTTTTAAATTTCTTTCACTTAAATTTTTGTTTAATAATAGAACATTGAACGTATACCTATCAAGTGGGATTCGTTTTCATTAAGAATAGCCTTTTTTCTAATAGCAAATGAGGTCTTCAACAATTTGCCAAATTTGGCCGTTTTTGGCCTTATTTTTAAGAAGGTATGGCCTTATCTTGCTATTTTCATCTGGCAACCCTGAAGGAAACTGTGCAGTTTGGAGTTGCGTCGTGAAAGTTGGTAATGCTTAAGATGTTAATGTTGTTAGTTAAGATGTGTAAATTTTATAAACAATTTTCTTCTCTAAATAATTTATTCATTAATAATTTCGTTTCTTCGTTCATGGCTGAACGTTCCATAACTGTCCATTTCTTTTTAATCTTTTGCTTTGAAATCCTTTTAGGCCTCTAGTTGCAAGATGGAAAAAAAGGAACAAACAAAAAACAAGCCTACGTTTATTCACTTAAGAAATTCGAGGAATTAAGAATTGTTAATATACGAAATCCACATTTTTTAATTTATTCATGTGGAAATAGCGACAATAAATAAAATACAGTCATCTTCTTCTGGTGTATTATCATAAATTTCTAAACCCCAAATACTAGTCTGAATTCTTTAAGTCTCCTTTTCCTGTTGAACAAAATTACGATTTATACGATAATTTATTTTAAATATGGAAGCCAGTAATACTATTTACCCATTATATTTCCGTAGTTCAATAGGTCCGGTTGTGTTACAAAGATTTTTTTATATGGACCCATCTGACAGACGATCTTAACTGGATTATGGACGAGTTTTCTGGTTTGTTTACTTACATTAAAAACCTTGACTTTATCTGCTGGGCTTTTGGACTTCCGCTTTGAAGATTCCATTGACTTAACATTACACCGGAATTACGTAGTCCCAGCACTTAAGTGTAAATAAACAAAGCAGGAAACTTGTCCATTAAGAACTTAAATTAAAATGTCAGACTTCAATGAATTAAAAACGATACTGGTGAAAGCAGACGTGCAAAAATAGATATCGGAAATAATTTTTCAATTCCCTGACAGCATTGAGCTTATTCCTAGAAAAAGCAACATTTTGCTCGTGAAAGAATTCATCGATTACGAAAACGCGAATTTTCAAAAGATTAATAGATTGATTTTGATTTTTTTGTGAAATCAAAAATTCTTTTAACAATTACATTAAGAAATGGCGATATATATATATAAAAGATAAAGGATTCATCTCTCATCCGTATTTACTAACATCAATAATTGACAGAGTGAAGCTATTTCAACTCGACCGTTAAGCATTTCGTCTGTCGGTAAATTTGTTTGTTACGCAGTGACGGCTAAACGAGTTGTTCGATTTTCTTCGAATTTGGCATGAAGGTTCCTTGAGGTTATAAAAAGGGATGTTATTTAACAATTTTTAGGTAGATTCCTTATAGGAAGTCTACCTATTGCAATGGTTCTCATGACACGACTTTCGGAAAATTTCTGCAGATCTTCACCGATCATGACCCCTAGAACCCAAAACCACCCTTCGTTAAAAAGTTTATATATATAACGCTTTTTCCCATGTTATCTTGTGAACACGATAACTGGATGGAGTAATTTTGATTTAATTTTAACCAGCCTGGGATATGTTGTAAGGATAGTAAAAATCTCGGTGGAGTTCGTAGATGGGCTATCCAGCTCAAAGGGGGTGGAAATTTTCATTTCTCTATAAACCCTTTACAATTGAAAATAGAAAGAAAATCCAATTATAATTAGGCGAAATATCGCCTTATCATAACAAACAATTTTTGCATTTACACTTTTTCGATAGCTACAAATGCTTAGAAGTTATGAGCTGAAAAGTGATTTTCCCACCCTTCTCCTCCTTTCCCCCTAACTTAAAGTACGTTTCCACCTAAGCATGTTACCCTTGTTGGAAAGCTCACGTTATTTGCAGTCTCTTCCACCTGCTTTCATTCCTGCAGCTCTAATCCTTATGAGAATAGAGGGCGAAATGTTCTTTTCCGTATTAGTAGAGACGAATACATATAATGCTTGTTCCCATGTTATCTTGTGAACACGATAACTAGAGTAATTTTGATTAAATTTTAACCGGCGAGGGATATGTTGCAAGGTCGGTGAAAATATTGGCCGAGTTTGTAGATGGGCTAACCAGCTAAAAGGGGGTGGAAATGGTGGGGTACTGAAAATTTCATTTTCCCGTAATTCCTTTACGATTGAAGATAGAATGATAACTAAAAGTATTCGAATTATTGCCTCTTCATAATAAACAACTTTTGTATTGAAACTTTTTTTATGGCTACAATTTTTCAGAAATTATGAGCTACATAAAATGCCATTTTCATTCTCCTCTTCCATTTTATCATTTCCCCTTAGCTCTGTTACGACTAAAGATAGAAAAAAATTCAATTAGGCGAATTATCACCTTATCATAACGAACAACCTTTATATTAAAAGTTGTTGTCAGCTAAAATTGCTTAGAAGTTATGAGCTGAAAAGCGCTATTCATTCCCCCCCCCCAATTTATCATTTCCCCATTACTCTGCTAAGATTGAAGATAGAAAGAAACTTTCAATTAGGGGAATTATCACCTTATCAAAACAAACTACTTTTATATTGAAAGTTTTTTGACAGCAAGAATTACTTAGAAGTTATGAGCTCCCATCAGCTGCATTCACTCCCACTTTTTATGCGGTAAACAAACTGATATACCTGGCTTTGCTCCGGATTAAAATGCTTTCATGTCTAATATTTCTAATGTAAAAACTACTGTTGTATAAAAATTATAGCACACAATACTAAAAAACAGATGAAGTCACAAGGTCCGTCCCAAAATATCCTCGTTTTACTTCAAAAACATGACAATAATTAAAATAAATTAATGAACTTTTGAAGGTGTGAATTTAAATCCATTGTGTTTAGTTCAGTTTATTTATATTAACGACCCGTTTTGAAGCAACACGAGGACTACTTTTTGATGGGCCTATTAATTTTCAAACGCGATCAGATGACGAGGATGACACGTGAGCTGGCACCCCTTGTCCAAACTTCCGTGTCATACCAGCGGGAGAACGACTTAATTGTGTGAGAGACTCATTCTAGAAAATGAATGAAACTGAGTGGAATTTGAAAATTTTATTGACTGATGCCAGCAACGTAATAACTAATAGCTTCAGAGATGTTTTTGACCTTCCTTTCCGACGACTGACGTGCTATTTTCATAAAGAGCAGTAGAAAATATTAACGGCAAACTACGTGGCATTACAGATAAAGGTGAAAAAAATGATAATGAATGTCTTCATTTATGCTCCGATGACGATACCTTCAACTTAGTTTGTGTATTATTTTTAAAGAAATGAGAGGGAAAAAATGATGTGAATATCACAACATTCACAAAATACTTTAAATCGGATAGCTTACTATAGGTACTGGGAATTATTTTTCTATTACCAATAATGGATTAAAGGCAACCAATGAGGTGATAAAAGAGGTCTTATTTTCATTTTTTCATACATTTCGTGAGCGTCTCCCTGTTGGTCAGTTCCTGGAAGTGTTTGAATTGCGATTGTGAAAAAATTGTCAAATGAACGTGATCCAGTTAACCCGAATTACAAACCATTTTACATGTAAAATGGCTTGCATGTTTCCACAAAGAGTTGGACAAAACCAAATCAATGGGCAAAATTAGAAGTCAAAATTTTAGAAGAAAGAAACTGAAACCAATCTGTGTTTTATTTGCCATCTTTACTATTTAAACAGAATATAGATTAATAATAAACAGAATATAGTATTGTATTACTTTTTATAATTTCTTTATTCTCAATTATGTTCTTTTACTTTGTGCCAAAAGTAACTTTCACTCGTGCTTTATACATTTTTTAATCATTTTTCATTTTTTGTCATAAACTTTTTTATAATATGTATATTTTTTATTTCCTTTTTTTAGTTAGCAATATTTTATGTTAAAAATGAAAAGACGCACTATATATTTCATCGAGGTCTGGAAAGATAAATAATATATAGTTCTAAAAAACTGATGGTAAAATTGTATTTATCAGAAGAATAACAAACTTGAAATTCAGGGGAATTCTGATTATCAAACGCACCTGTAGCAGCACTTCAGTCCAAGCCAGCAAATTCAGGCTGGAGATAATCGCAAAATGCAAACCCAACGCAAAAACCAAGAGAATCTCCGTTTGAAAGTTTCTTATTTTTTAATTTGTCTTTGTATTTTTTTGAAATTAAAAATTCTTTTCTTAACGATCATGTTAAAAATGAAAAGACGCACTATATATTTCATCGAAGTCTGGTAAGGTAAATAATATATAGTGCTAAAAAACTGATGGTGAAATTGTATTTATCAGAAGAATAACAAACTTGAAATTCAGAGGAATTCTGATTATCAAACGCACCTGTAGCACTTTAGTCCAAGCCAGCAAATTCAGGCTAGAGATAATCGCAAAATGATACCCAACGCAACAGCCAAGGGAATCTCCGTTTGATACGAAAGTTTCTTATTTTTTAATTTGTCTTTGTATTTTTTTGAAATTAAAAGTTCCTTTCTTAACAATTATGTTAAAAATGAAAAGACGCACTATATATTTCATCGAGGCCTGGCAAGGTAAATAATATATGGTGCTAAAAAACTGATGGTGAAATTGTATTTATCAGAAGAATAACAAACTTGAAATTCAGAGGAATTCTGATTATCAAACGCACCTGTAGCACTTTAGTCCAAGCCAGCAAATTCAGGCTAGAGATAATCGCAAAATGCAAACCCAACGCAATAATCAAGGGAATCTCCGTTTGATACGAAAGTTTCTTATTTTTTAATTTGTCTTGGTATTTTTTTTTGAAATTAAAAATTCTTTTCTTAACAATCATGTTAAAAATGGAAAGACGCACTATATATTTCATCGAGATCTGGCAATGTAAATAATATATAGTGATAAAAAACTGATGGTGAAATTGTATTTATCAGAAGAATAACAAACTTGAAATTCGGGACAATTCGATTATCAAACGCAGCTGTAGATGTTCAGTCAAGCCCTCAAATTCCAGGCTAGAAATAATCATAAAATGAACGAAAACCCAACGCATAACAAGGAATCTTTTCTTATTTTTTAATTTCCCCGCAACCACTTTAGCCTCCATGTACTTGAAGTCAATTCATTACGACCTCAATTACAGAAACTTTCCGTGTGATCGTTAACTCTTCAAGGGTGAGAGAGAAACAAATTGCCCTAATTTCTGAATGAAATGACCGATGCCCCGTTAGCGGAGAACGCGTGAATTACTTTCCATTCATCATCCACGGGAGCCCTATTCATCAAGACCATCCCAGTGGATTAAACCGGTGAAGCCCAACTTCGAACTCGCGGCTGGCTTTAGATTTAAACCCTTCTCTTCATTTACCGAGAGCAACACTGGCTAAAGGGGTTGGAAGAGGGATGGTACATGGAGGATGTACCATTCAGCGCAGTGGTGCATCCAGGGGGGTGGCTATCGGCTGCCGCCCCCCCCCCCAAAGCTAGACCAGAATTCTTTATTTTATTTAAAACTTGCAGTACGTGCACGGCGTTGGCAGGACTTCAAAAAAGTCCGGGAAAACAATGCCCACAATGACTCGAAAAACTTTTGAAAACAAAATCAAAACAAAAGATACACATTATTGATTTTCTCGCTTATTTTTCTTTGCGATAATAACATTTATCAAAACAGAAATGCAATATTTTCCCTTTTCCTCTCGACAATGAGGCGAATGTGATGACGTCACCTGCCGGAAGGAATGGGATTGTAGAAATGTATGAAAGCATATGACGTCACTTGCCGCGAGGAAGGTCACGTTGCAACAATGCATTCTGGGATGGTCCGGAAAAGCTCTCGCTGTTAATTTTCGCTGGCAAAAAAATTGTTTGAACTGACCAGGGAAAAATTAATTAAAAGAAAACGAAAAAATATATTTTAATCGTTCTTGTTTTAAATTCGACAGAAACGTTCCAGTTATGAGCTGAAAAAATGAAAATTATAGAGATGTTAGAATGTCAGATGCGATAATTTGAAGAAATCTTTATTAAAAATTACCACAAAAGTGACTATTTTTCAAAAATTTCTCAAAATTCAGTAAATTATGCTAGACATACGAAACAAACTTCATTAGAACGGAAATTATTTGTTCTTACCGATAGTGTAACTGGTTTTTTCGTAGAATTATTCAAAGCCATGCTATTGAGAAATGAGTGCAAAAAATCACCCAAAACAATACAAAATATTAAATAAAAAATTTCTAGATGTGTGAAATTTGGCTTCGAGGTGCATTCAGTCACCATTATGACTACCTGTGTGCCAAATTTCATGACAGTAAATGCGATAAATTCGTCTGGACATCGCACGCACGCACGCACACACACACCACACACACACACACACACACACACACACACACCCACACACACACACACACACAAACATTCCCTTTTATAAGTATAGATCACTACAGCTGTTTTTTTAATATCCCTTTAAAAAAAGTGAAAACATTTCTTTTTTTTGACAGGCTCGAAAGTTTTCCCACTTTTGTAGTCATTCCACTCGTATTTAAAGTGTTGACGCTGTCAAAAACATGTTTTTGCTGGTCATTTCATTGTATTTTCTGTTAAATTATCGAAAGTACTTTAGTGTTCTGTACGATTCTTATTGTCAGGTGAGTGAAGTCTGTAAGGTTAAAATGTTTTGGTTTACATAAGCCATAAGATTTGACATTCATCACGACGATACAAACTTTTTTATACCTCAGCCCCCCTCAGACCCAAATCCTGGATTCGCCACTTCTTCAGCATACCATATTTCCGCCATAATGGGATATACCAGGGAAATAGGATCTAGCATGCTTTTTCAGAAGGCTAGCAATAGAAATATAAATTAAAAGTATAATAGAATTATAAATTAAATTATTATGTTTCTCGTTTTGCGGTTGGACAGAATTCAGGCCACAAAGGGTATACTTTTGATTTATAATCTTACACTCGACAGAAAATTTTGTCCATTTCAGAACTCCTATGGCTAGTGGTCTTTGATAAAGTTAGTCATCCAATCCTTCCATTTTGAATAATCTCTTTTACATTCTAAATTCTATTTTATGTGTTCTAAATATTAATTGTTGTAATTTTTTTGTTGATGCACTTGATGCTCTTGCGTTGAGCACGCAAAAAGGTGTATTGTTATCGCTTTTTGTTTAAATCTTCTGTTTCTTATTTATACTTTTTACCTTTTAATTTATATTTCTATTATTTGCTTCTGTATTATATTAGAAATAACTGCATATGCGCCATTCTATATAATACTAAGAGTTTTTAATTAAGTGTTAATTAATTTTTGACTAATTAATTTATAGTTAATATCTTTGTTAAATTTTGCTAATTATAACTAGTAATAGAAAATGTTAGTGGATGGAAAAACGCACAACCATCAAAAATAATATCTCTGAATAAAACGAACGAACAATTTGTTCGTCAGAAAAAAGCATATATCAGAAGTTTTCATTTCCACGTAGCAATATAGATTCTTTATTTTCTCGAATACGAAGTACTCAAAGATAAGATATTGTAATCTTAAACAAAACCCAACCAATCGGGGAAAATAATTTTTTTAGAATTGTGTCTGTGTTTCAATCTGTCTGTCGGTAAACTCGTTAAGGATGCGTGCTATCCCTTCAGAATATTCAAACCAAAAGACAAAGGAATCTGCTTTCATAACGGAAAAAAAACCTCCAGTCAAGAACGCCAAAACCTAATAACATCTAAATTCATCCGCAACAAGATGGCGAGGAAATAGTCCCGTTGAAAAATTTGAATTTAAGAATTAATAAAGTTGAAACCTTAATGGAAACAATAACAAAAGTTAAGACAAATACTATTTAAATCGAAAACAAAGTAAATAATTAAGAAAAATTTAGATATTAAATGAAACGGCTGAAAATTATCGTTTGAAATTCAAAGATTGTTAAAGATGCCACAAGAGAAGAAAGAAACTTTAGTGGCGAAAAAATTAAATTAATTAAAAATACTGACAAAACCGAAAAATGATGTCGATGCAATATTTGCAATCTAATAGTGTGTGCGTTCCCAGGCGCTGGTCACGTTGAGATTCATCTTAACAATGGACACCTGCCCTTACCTTTCATGTTGACGGTTTTTTTTCAAGCACCTGGAATCCTCACCCCTCTATTGACGGGCTACTGCCTTTCATTACAGAACTTTGGGGCGCTGTGCAGCCCCAAAGTTGCACCATAGGCAGCATTCCTAAACAGGTGGCTTTTGTGTAGACAAGTGTGTTCCCGTGAGAACGAAAAGGGGTTTTTCTTCTCTGTTGTGATATAAGATCGGGACTGAGCAACTAAAGATGAGATGACATCCCGACAGCCAAACTGGTGGTCGCATTTTCCACGAAGGTCCGATTTGGGCAATTTAGCGAAACTCGTGGATTCTTTTACCAGTGAATGGACACCCAGCCTTGGAGCTTACTTTATTATGTTATTATTAACCTAGAATTTTGATATTTGTTTATAACTTTCTATATTTACTCCAGAAGTATTATCAATAAATTATGTTGAATTTATCTTAGCTGTGAACGTTCTTTTAAGCATAACTGCAAGATGTTACAGGTGAAATCCGTCTAACGGAAGGAGAAATGTCTGTCTGCCAGCCGTGTGCATGTGTGCACATAACCCAAAAATACAACGAAATAAGCGAATGAAATTTAGTATGTGGTCTTGACACAGAGCACCCTTATGTGGTTGTTGAATGTATGTTTAATAAATGTGTCTCCATATATAGAGCCAGGTATGCTAGCCTCTAGACCTAATTTCCTTTGTTCCGGTTTGTTCTCGAAAGCGCCATTCTTACTTGTATATCGGAAGAGGGCAACGTTGTTTACTTTATCTATTCTCTCTATTGGATTTGTTATAAAACCTTATTAAGTTTTTCTAATCTAAAAAGGTTCTTTTCTTTATTTCAGTTATTGGATAAATTCAGGCCACAGAGGGAATAAATTTTGACTATGTAGTCATTCCCTTGACAGAAAATTTATCCATATTAGAACTCCGATGGCGAGTGGCCTTTGGAAACGTTCACCATTCGAGTTCTCTTCCATTTCTTCCATTCTAATGATTTTCTTTTAATGTGTTTTAATTTTTATTAAAGCATGATTTTTGTTGTTTGATTCTATAATAATTCGTCAGTTAATTATGGGCAATATTGTTGATGCAGTTACTGGATGCTGCTGCGTTGGCGCGCAAAAGGTGTATTGTTATCGCTGATGTTTATTTCTTCTGTTTCTTCCGTATTTTCTTTTTTTTTTTGTATTCAAATATCTGTCTTTTGTATTTTATTGGAAGTTGCAGCATTTTTGCGCCATTTTCTGTCTAATACAAAGTTTAAATAATTTTTTAACTTTTAATTTTTGATATCTTTTGTTAAATTATTTCACTTGTACTTGTTATGTTTAATTAGTTTATTTTTGTTCTGCCTATGTAAAGAGTTTACGAAAATGTTTCTAAATACATGCTTCTATTAACGCAACGCAAATTTAAAAATGAGTTTTTTAAATAAAAAAATTCTGGACGTTAAAACCAAAATCTTAAAAAGATGAGGTGCCGATAAAAATTCTCTAAGCATTCTTGTATTTCAAAAATATTTATAATACAGTTTAATTTTTTTATGAGTATTTAGGAATTTTCTTTCTTATGATCTTTATTCTGGTTTTATTTCTTTATAGTACTGTTTTTATTGCCTCACATTTTCTTATTTTTCTTGAACTCTAGGATTTTTATAAAAAATTATTTTCTACTTGTCAATGCTTTTATTCTTTTTTTTATTTATTTCTGGTTTCAAACCTTTAATATATTTCATAATTATAAATATTACGGAATCTTGTAATCGTTTTTTAACAATTCACTACATGGCGCCTCTCACATGGAATCAAAATTTAATTAAATTGAATCGATTAATCGATAACTAAGTTCTGAAAATATTAAAATATGGCATTTTTATCTGGAAAACACAACTGAACAAAATTTTAGAACTCTAA
>BGPR01016242.1:7720-24125 GCA_013235015.1 Araneus ventricosus | reverse complement strand
AAAGAACAGCTTCAAGAAGCTCCGTGTTAATAATTTATTAATCTTTCACCTAAATTGAATGGATTAATTGATAACTAAGTTCAAAATATTAAAATATAGCATTTTCATCGGGAAAACGCAACTGCACAAAATTTTAGAACTGAAATATCGAAATATTTTAGAGAAATATCGATTTCAAAATTCCATCTTTATAAATAAGAAAAAAGTTAAGGTAAATAAAAGTGTATAAATAGAACACCTTCAAAAAGCTCCTTGTTAATAATTTATTAATCTTTCCCCTACATTTAATGGTTTGAACATAAATAGCGAATTTATTCTTAAAATTTTTGAAATCCGCGAAGTCAAAAACTACAAAGAGGGTGCGTGTGTTAAGTTACGCATTAAGAACTATTTTTTTGACAAAGCTATGTAATTATAAACATTCTATGCAACAGGTGGGGAAGTGTTACGACAGTAATAAATTGCAATTTTTTTTCGGATTCCCGAAATATTTCGAATTTCATGCTTTTCACCATTTAAACTTTAAGCACACCCTTCTAGATTTATGGTGAAGGCAACAAGAAATAAACTGCCCTCTCGTGTAAACTTCCCGTTTCAGCGATGATTTACCTCAAGCCCACAGCAAACATCACTCAAAGTTTATATCTGCTCCGATAGAGCTCAAACTAAGATGGAGGTTTCCGCCCAACCGTTGCAACACCCCCTCGCAACCCTTTGGGACACCAAATCCCCCAAAGATTCCATCCTTATAGTGCCACGGAGGAGCCATTTTCTCTCGATTTTACGACTTTGACTTGGCGCCATTTCCAGGTTTGGATCTATCACTCATCCTGGTCGCCATGGTGACGTGGGAGGAGTTATGTGTCACAGGATGGAAAGGATTCGTCGCTATGGTGATGGAGCTTCGTTTTTATTGTTCTGGAGAATACTTTTTTTCCTAATGTGTGAATTTTTCACCTTTGGTTCCTTTTTTCCTCGGTTATATGTATAGATATTTTTGGTTTTTATTTTTTGGAATCTCTTCTTTTCGTCGAGTCACATATGTATGGGTAGAGAAATATATTTTTATCGTTTTACGTGTTCCATATGTTTTATCGAAAGAAACGTGACTTTCTTCTACTTTTTTCGGAAGCAGAAGACATGGATGTATTTCTAAAGATGCAGATACTGATGGGTATGAATTATTAGAGAGATATGAAACAAAAACACTAGACTTTTCTTCGAAGAACGAGTAGAAGGGATTTGATTTTTTCCTCTAAGTCTCTGTGGTTTTTTGTCTTTGGTAAATAATGATGACATGGAGTGTCTGGCACTGTAGAGTGCTTTCGACAGTAGGAATTTTGAGCATACAGTCGACGCTCGTTATAACGACCACACATTATTAAGACCTTTCCATTATAACGACGAGTGATAAAATTCCCAACTGTGTTTCTCTATGTTATTTTACTTCCGGTATAACGACCGTCCAGTGTCGTCTAACCCCAATACAACGTCCGAATTCAGCGAACACTCTTCCCGTATTTTTCCAAAAAGAACATTTTTTTTTTTTTTTTTTTTTTTTTTTTTTTTTTTTTAAACTGTTTTTTTTTTCTAAACGTAAATGACGTTTATTATTATTCATAAGCTTTCAGATGTAGGTCTTCAGCGTTTAACAGTTCAACTTTGACGGGGGGGAGGAAATTAGAATAGCCTAGATAAAAAAATTTCAGTGCTATTGAGGACTTTAGAATGTTTTTTTTTGAAGGCAGAAAATGCAGAACATTATTTATCATCTTTAAACTGAAATGGAAAATTATATTTTGCAAAAGCACATATCTAGAAAGACAAAACAACCATTTCGATTTTTCTTAGAAACATAAAATGTTTCTGTAAGTATATAACACCCTTATTTTCTACTTTAAAATCTGTTTTAGAAATATATTTTTAATTGATAAAATTTTATTTTTAATACCAATGATAAAAAAATAAGTTGAGTATTTAGTTGGAATCTCTTTAAAAATCGCTTATTTATACGGAACTGCTGAGCGTGCATGTGTACAGTTTTTAATTTTATCCACTATAGCGACCACTCGTTATAAAGACCTTTTGCTGTGGGACGCAGAGGGTCGTTATAACGAGCGTCGACTGTATAGGGTTTACAGAAGTGGAATTTTCAAGTTAAAAATGGAAATGTGTTTTATACTTAAGGTCATAATACATGTTTAGAATGATGGATTAAAATTTTCCCGCGAAATATTTTTTGAATTGTGAACTTAAACGTGAAAAGTATTAGAGAGAGGTAGGCAAGATATACTTTTTTCCGTGCCCGCCAATGGAGTAGTGGGTTAAGGCATGGCGGTGGGACATGAATCGGGGGGAAAATTGCGGTTTTGTTCCCTATTCTAATTATTCATCTTGAGAGTTTGCAACGAATTGTTGGTTGCAATAGGGTTATCTGCTGGGGTTTTTTCCTACAACAGAAACACAAATGTGGGCGTCTTTCTGCTCAAATTCCTCCAGGATTTAACTTACTAGTTAGCTAAATTATATTCGATATTTCATTTTCTCTAAGGCTGCGTTAACAACAGAAGTCTCGACATTTCCCCTTTGTCACGAATCCTTCGCTTATGGACTTGGCTAAATATCCGAGAAGTGAGACTGGAGCCACCACCTCGCTTTTTTTCTACAATCCCATGGCCGTCATTTGACTAAATAGTAATGCCATTTTCAATCCTACTTGAAGTCTGATACGCATAAGATATTTATACTCCTCGAAGACATTATCCGGTTATGTTTAACGTTTCTACATTTGGTCGCAGGAAAACACACTATGATATTTAAAATCTGTCGAAAGTTTTAACGTAGTCTTCGAGACATTTAAAGTTACATTTTGCCTGAAACTGCCATGGCGTGATTTGAAACTCGAAATCCAAGACAGAAGTGTGAGATGTGGCATCATCACGATCGTTTCCAATACTGTTTTCCTTTTAAACAAGTATAAGTATAGCACGTTCATTGCCAGTATGGTTTATATGATACGGTAGTGTGGTTTCACGACATCATCACGATCGTTTCCAGTAATGTTTTCCTTCTAAACAAATATAATTTTGGGGACATCAGCACGTTCATTGCCAATATGGTTTACATGATACGGTAGTGTGGTTTCACGACATCATCACGATCGTTTCCAGTAATGTTTTCCTTCTAAACAAATATAATTTTGGGGACATCAGCCCTTTCATTGCCAATATGGTTTATATGATACGGTAGTGTGGTTTCACGATGGTTTGGACGACATCACCACGATCGCTTCCAGTAATGTTTTCCTTCTAAACAAATATGATTTTGGGGACATCAACATGTTCATTGCCAATATGGTTTACATTGATGATACGGTAATGGTTTTGGACGACATCACACGATCCATTTCAGTAATGTTTTCCTTCTAAACAAATATAATTTTGGGGACATCCTTTGCGTTCCATTGTAATATGGTTTATGATACGGTAATGGGTTTGGACACTTATCCACCACGATCTTTGCAGTATTCAATTTTTCCTTCTAAACAAATATGATTTTGGGGACATCAACACGTTCATTGCCAATATGGTTTACATGATACGGTATGACTATTGAGAACTTCCGGACGACGACATCACCACGATCTTCCAGTAATGTTTTCCTTCTAAACAAATATGATTTTGAGGACATCAGCGTTCATTGCCAATATGGTTTACATGATACGGTAGTAATGGTTTGGACGACACGTATCACGATCCGTTTCAGTAATGTTTTCCTTCTAAACAAATATAATTTGGGGACATCAAAGCGCGTTCATTGCCAATATGGTTTACGACAGGTAATGGTTTGGACGACATCATCCACGATCAAGCTTCCGATAATGTTTTCCTTCTAAAACAAATATATGATTTTGGGGACATCAACACGTTCATTGCCAATATGGTTTACATGATACGGTAATGTGGTTTGGACGACATCATCACGATCGTTTCCAGTAATGTTTACCTTCTAAACAAATATAATTTTGGGGACATCAGCACGTTCATTGCCAATATGGTTTACCGACACGGTAATGTGGTTTTGGACGACATCACCACGATCGCTTCCGGCAATGTTTTCCTTTCTAAGCAAATATGATTTTGGGGACATCAACGTTCGTACTTAATATGGTTTACATGATACGGTAATGTGGTTTGGACGACATCATCACGATCCGTTTCAGTAATGTTTTCCTTCTAAACAAATATAATTTTGGGGACATCAGCACGTTCATTGCCAATATGGTTTACATGATACGGTAATGGTTTTGGACAACGCATCCACCGATAAGCTTCCGGTAGCCGTTTCCTTCCCAAACGAGCGCAGGCGAAGGACATGGCGTTTCATTTTAACGCGGTTTGGCGGTGGTTTTGGGCGGCATCACGACCTTTGACGTTTCCTTCCCAAAACGACGCGTTTTGGGGACATCAGCGTTCTGTTGCCAATATGGTTTACATGATACGGTAGTAATGGTTTTGGACGACATCTGCTTGATCCGTTTCCAGTAATGTTTCCGCTATAAACAAATATAATTTTAGGGACATCAGCACGTTCATTGCCAATGGTTTTGTGATACGGTAATATGGTTTTGGACGACTTATCTACGATCCCTTTATTAATGTTTTCACTTCTAAACAAAATATGATTTTGAGGGACATCAACGCACGTTCATTGCAATATGGTTTACACATGATACGGTAATGTGGTTTTGGACGACATCATCACGATCCGTTTCAATGTTTTCCTTCTAAACAAATATAATTTTGGGACATCAGCACGTTCATTGCATGCATGGTTTACATGACTACGGTAATGGTTTGGACGACATCATCGCGATCGTTTCAGTAATGTTTCCTTTTAAAACAAATATAATTTTAGGGGACATCAGCACGTTCATTGCCAATATGGTTTACATAGTATTAATGTGGTTTGGACGACGCTCGCATCGCGATCGCTTCCGAAGCAATATTTTCCTTCTAAACAAAATATAATTTTGGGGACATCCAGCGTTCATTGCCAATATATGGTTTTACATGATACGGTAATGGCTGGTTTTGGACAGCTTTTAGCATCTCCCTCAGCTTCCAGTAATGTTTCCTCTAAACAAATATAATTTGGGGACATCAGCACGTTCATTGCCAATGGTTTACATGATACAGTAGTAATGGTTTGGACGGTATCACGATCGCTTCAATATTAATGTTTCCTTCTAAACAAATGCCTATAATTTTGGGACATCAAGCACGTTCATTGCCAATATGGTTGCCATTGATTGTTTGGACGACATCACCACGATCACTTCAAATGTTTTCCTTCTAAACAAATATAATTTTGGGGACATCAGCACGTTCATTGCCAATATGGTTTACATGATACGGTAATGTGGTTTGGACGACATCATCGCGATCGTTTCCAGTAATGTTTTTCAACACCTACCCAAACAAATATGATTTTAAGGACATCAGCGTTCAGCTCCATGTATGTTTACATGATACGGTTATGTGGTTTGGACGACATCACTCACGATCGCTTCCAGATGTTAATTTTTCCCTTTAAAACAAAGTATATTTGGGGACATCAAGCCGTCTATTGCTGATATGGTTTACATGATAGGTTGCATGGTTTTGGACGACGGTCATCACGATCCGTTTCAGTAATGACTTTTCTCTAAACAAATATAATTTGGGGAATCAAGCACGTTCATTGCCATAGATGGTTTACATGATTACGAGTTATGTGGTTTGATGACGACATCTCGCGATCGCGTTTCAGTAATGTTTTCCTTCTAAACAAATAATAAATTTTTGGGGACATCCAGTACGTTCTTTGCTGATCTGGTTTAGCTGATCGGTTATGTAGGTTGACGACATCATCACGATCCGTTTCCGTAATGTTTCTTCCTCTTCTACAAATATATTTTGGGGACATCAACACTTTCATTTCAATGTTTCACATGGATACGGTAATGTGTTTGTTAATACGATCGTCGTTTCCAGTAATGTTTTCCTTTTAAATAAATATAATTTTGGGGACATCAACACGTTCATTGCCAATATGGTTTACATGATACGGTAATGTGGTTTGGACGACATCATCACGATCCGTTTCCAGTAATGTTTTCCTTCTAAACAAATATATTTGGTGTCATCAGCACGTTCATTGCCAATATGTTTTAAATAGATATAATTAATGGTTTGGCGACCTCATCACGATCGTTGCAGACCAAATCAGGATTCGGTCTGAAGGGGGGGGACTTTGTATCGTAGTGACGAATGTCAAACCTCATGGCTTATGTGAACAAAACCACTGTAACTTCGTAAGAATATAAAGAAAACTACAATACTTCCGATAACTTAATAAAAAGTATAATGAAATAACTGGCCAAAAAATGTTTTCGACCGCGTCAACGCTACAAGTACTAGTGGAAGGACTAAAAAAGTAGAGAAATTTTCGAGCCTCTCAAGTCAGAAAGCAATATTGTCGCGATTTTATCATTAATATTTTTTGATGAAAATTAAGAACAAATAGTTGTAGTGATTTTAAATAAAATCAAGAATTTTGGTTTAGCTCTGGGAGCTGCAGCTCGATATCCCCCCCTGATTTGCCACTGTTGCCGATACAGTTTACCACGTTCTGTGCCCAAACGGTTTTCATAGAAAAAGCGTATTTTGGTTTCTTCATTTATGATTTCATTCAATAAGTATTTAAGTTTCATTATTGCAAGAGTTTTTTACACTTTCAGTGCATTACCAAGACTACCACAAGATGGATATTGTTGATTGTGAAGTATGATCGATGAAATTAGTTTATGGCTTTTGTCCGGTCATTTCATTCTAAACCTTTTTATGCATCTGTGAAACATATATACATTAAAATTATTGCGATTTGTAGGTCAAACATCACATTGAAATAGACATTTTCACTGGCAAATACCGATTTTCTCCGAATTAATGGGAAAACTATTTCAAAGACTTTTCACATTTTCAATTATTAAATCTGCCAACATATTCCAAGATATTTTAAAAGCCTTTGACTGAAAAGTAAACCCCTCGGCGTGAGAGGTGCTGCGGAAATTCGAATCTTTTCTCATCTCCATAGCAACGACTATTAATTCCTTTTTACAGTCCGCAAAGCGTGACCTCATCTCTTAACAGGAAATGAAGTGACGTTGCCAATTTAATCAGTCGTAAAAATGACTAATATTAGAACGGCGCTTTTAGACCACTTTTCTCTCTGCTTTTCTCACAACTGCTACATAATTATGTTTATTTTTATGCCTGCTAAAATCGATATTCCTTACCTTCTGATATTTTAACATTTAAGTCAAGAAGAATTATTCACTGCTTTTTCTGTCAAAATTTATTCGAATAATAAGATTATATTTAATCGAATGATAAGATTATAAGTCCCGATTTCTTTCAATACATAAATCGAATTTCGTAGCAGAGAAAAATCTTAATTGTTCAAGTTTTATCGATTATGTAAAAGCATATATGAAAAGAACTTTTCAATAGGGATAAAAGAGTATTACATTAGTTATTAGGATTATCATCTATACTTATAAAAGGCAATGTTTGTGTGCGTGTGTGTTTGTCTGCGATGTCCAGACGAATCTATCGCACTTACAGCCATGAAATTTGGCACACAGGTAGTTGTAATGGTGACTGAATGCACCTGGAAGCCGAAATTTTAAAATTTAATCTAGAAACTTTTTTATTTAATGTTTTGTGTTGTTTTGGTTGATGTTTCGCACTCATTTCTCAATAGAATGGTTTCGAATAATTGTACGACAAAAATGGATACATCACCGGAAAGAAAACGCGATTTCCGTTCTAATGAAGCTAGTTTTGAATTTCTAACGTAATTTACGGAATTTTGAGAAATTTTTAAAAAATAGTCAGTTTTGGCATCGGAATGTTATTTTTGTTTTTAAAATTGTTGCATCCAACTTTCTAATAACACTATTGTTTTCAATTTTTTTCAGCTTATAACTAGTACGGTTCTGTCGAATTTAAAACAAGAACGGTTAAAATATTTTTTCCCGGTTTTTTTTATTAATTTTTTTCTGAGAGGTTGAGAGTCATTATTCTCGATCGAGTTCCTCGCGCGGCACTTCTTCGGAACGTTGATGCCAATCTTGATTGGCGGACGCGCAGGATACGTCATGACCTTCACCTGAATGAATTACTTCGATTATTATTTTCGGATTCAATTTTATATTTTGCTTGTTGTATAATAATCATTTTCACGTTCCAATTTTTTTAATATTGTTTTGGATTAACGTACCCTGTACTGTAGGGCGAAATAAAAAAAAAGCAGGAAAATCAAATATTGTGTATCTTTTGCTTTGATTTTGTTTTCAAAACTTTTTCATGTCATTGTAGGCGTTTTTTTTTTCTTCTTCATTTTGTTAAAGTCCTGATTCCACGGGCAACGCCGTGCGCGTACTGCTAGTAATAATATATTTATGACAAATGAAATTTCAATGAAGGATTGCATCTTCAAAAGAAATTTGAAAAAAAAAAAAAAAAACACTGTAAAAAAATCCCGTAAAATTTACGGTTTTAAACCGGCAGCTGGGTTGGTTGTGCAAAACCGTAAAAGTTACGTAGTAAATCCGTAGGCACAACGGTTTTTTACCATACAGGGACAAGTTTTTTCCGTAAAAGTTACGAAGTAAATCCGTAGTCACAACGGTTTTTTACCGTATGAGATCAAGTTTTCTCGTTAAAAATTAAATCCTCGAAGTAAGTGACGTCATCGACTGAGTTGAGTTGTTTTCTCCTTCTGTTCGAGTTGAGTTGAAGCTTGCTGATGTGTATTATCGATTAGGAATGTTAATTAATCAAGGCTTTATTATTAATTTCAATTAATCTAATTTTTAATTGAACTTACTTGGACGATTTCGATGCAAGATGGTGACAAAACTTCGAACTCCTTCTTGCAGGGGATCGAAACCGCGTTCATAGAAACAAAAGGCAGTCGCTGTAACCACTAGACCACCGGAGACTTCAGGAAATGAAGTAAAAATAATCTATTTGAGTTTTAAAGTCACTATAGCTCTAGTGGCGCCACCTAGTGGTGTAAAAATCAACTATTGCCAGAGCACGTGTTTTAAGGTTAGCTTTCATGAGTGACAACAGGTTACTGCAACATGTGTGAACAATAGCGGAGATGGAACCCTATTAAAAACATGAAATGAATGCAATAAAATTACATTTAAGAAAAGGGAAAGTTATCGTACGGAAAGCAATACCGTATGACGAAAAATAGAATTTGAACTGACGGTTTTAAACCGTTTATGGCTGGAGCGGAAAACAGGGAAAAACCGTTTTGTCAACAAAACAGCTTTACACCGTCAAATATGCGGAAAAAGTCCGGGAAAAAAACGGATATTTTTTGCAGTGTATGGTGGTCCGTGAAATGTGTGAAAATTATTATTAGTATTGTTATTTTTAATCTTTTTGACTGACTCGATAAGGTTTACGACTAATCGCCATTGTGATGGGCCTTCCAGGTAAATTCCTATAGAAAATATACGCAGAAAGCTATAGAATAATACGCTAATCCGTACTGAGATGAATTTTGAGAGCTTACAGTTTAAAACACAGATTTGTCGAAGCTATAAACGTATCTTGTCTCCATTCTTGGCCTTCGCCTTGTTCACGGCGTTAATAAAGTAATACACGTCAAATGAGCGCCGCAATTAGATTTTGGAATCCACTGGTGTCTTGCAGAAGAAAAAAGGACGAAAAGTTACTCATCTTAAGACAACGCGCAGTTACGTTAGTCATATGACTGCGACGATCCATTACTTTGTTAGAGATCTTTGACTCTGACATCTGCAGAAACCTACTTCTCATTGCCTAAAACATTTGCTAAATGTTAACCATAGATACGGATTGAACTTAAGAATAATTTGTCCTCTCAGAGCTGATATCAATGAACTAAAAGAAAAGTACACTGGCAAACAAAAGTTTATGAAAATTTCGTAAAATGCGAGAAATTTGCAATTAATACGAAAATTATGCTTCGAAATCAGTTCTGGAGAATCGCATGACATTCAATAGAGTATCATATATTTATTACAGTGAAGACTTTAATCTTCGAATGGTATTCGAGAAAATGCAATAATGTATTTAATTTATAAGTGTTCATGGTATTAAGGATATTCAATTGTAATAAAATTCAATGTTACTGTTCGAAGATTCAAATTAAAAAAATATCAGTTTGTACGAGAACCCTCATCCTTTAGCTTCTCTTAAAGAGAAATTGAAATTCACCTCACTGAAATGCCGACAGCTTTCTGAATTTTAATGGGTTTCAACTGGATATTTTAAAAGTTGCTCTGTATATCTTGCTTTGAAGTTATGAAAGAAAAATTCATCTGCGTCTCTCACATGCGCAGTAAGAAATTTAGTACGAACACTCATATTTCCTGTGATATTCAACGTATTTACTTCAAAGTTCAATACAATACTTCTGTAACATATTGTCAAGTGTTCTGCAAATTTCGAATAATTTGAATGAAAACTCTGCATTTTATAAGCAAAACACATGCGGAAAAATTTGAGATTTTTAAAGAAACATTTATATCTTCCCGAATATTTGTGCTATGCTTACGAAAATGCATGTAAATATTATGCACATTAAACCATAACCATTGATAAAATTTACATCTCGTTATCAGCTCTCTATGAAACAGGATGGGTGAAACTCCATTTTCGCCTTCATCCCTTTCTGGTGGTCCTCCTAATTGCCCTCGTGACCTAATCTACACTGTAATATGTATATGATACTCTATTGAATGTCACACGATTCTCCAGAACTGATTTCGAAAAATAGTTTTCGTATTAATTGCAAATTTCTCTCATTTTACGAAATGTTCCTTAACTTTTGCATGCCAGTGTAAATCATGAACGAAGAAAACATACAACTGTCTTTGATTGAACAGAAGGCTGAGTTGCGGTCAGTAATTCATCATATCTTTTGATGTAATACTACAGAAAAACAATCAGAATAATACTTCCGAACAATATGATTTGCATTAAATTTACTTTCTTTTTATATGATTTTTACTTTCTTTTTTTCGTTAAATTAACTAAAATATTTTCTGAATAATTAACGATGGGACTGAAGTTCAAAGATCCAATATGAAGTAAAAATCTATGCAACACAGAGAGAAAAAAGCACAAACACAATGATAACTAAAAGGTAACTTTCATTTGTTGACCACTCTCCCAAATCTGTAATAACCACTCTTCTTTAGTCAAAGCCTTAGGTAATTTAAATAATAACTTAAAGGATAACGGATTCCCTTTTTGTTTCCTTAAAACTTGATTTTTTTAAAATTAGTTTTTGTTCTCCTGAGAAATAGTTCGAATTTTTATTCATAGATGGAGTTACTGGATAGCTTCTAGATCGTTGATTGTTTTGCATCTATCGCGTTATTTTTCTGCTTGGCTTGCTTCTGAAAGAAGGTAAAATTTTATCTCTTTCTTCTGATTATGGATTGAAAAAATTTTGGATTTATGTTCTTTATTTGGTGGCCGGACAAGATTCAGACCACAGGAAGGAATAAATTTTGACTTTTTGTCATTCCTTTCCACAGAAAATCTTGTTCCTTTTTGAACTAAAAATGGCGTGTGGTTTCTGATGAGTGAGCCATTTTAGTTCCTTTTCATTTTGAGTGATTTCTTAACAAATTGTTCTAAGTATTGGTAAACTTTTGGTTTTTCTATAGTTCTTGTTGTACTTTTAAAAAAATTTCTGTTGAAGCAATTACTTTTTGCTGCTGCGTTTGCACGCAAAAACGTCTATTGTTTTCATTATTATTCATTTTATCATTGTTTTCTTTTAATTTATTTTCTTTTAATTTAAATTTCTATTATTTGTTTTTGTATTTCGTTAGATTTGGCTGCATATGCGCCTTTCTATTTAATGCAAAATATGTTATTGTTTTTTATTTTAATTAAAATTTAATTAATTAATTTTGCTAAATTTTAAGAATTATAACTATTATTTCATTTGTTGAAACATACCTATTTTCTCCAAAAAGCTTTAATGGACGGTAGTAATTATCACACAAATTTTATATGAAAATTTTATTTCATAAAAGGGTTGAAGTAATTTGCATAATTTATCAAGTGATGATAGCTTGAACTTTAGTGTGATAAGGAATTGTTCTTGCAGAAGTACTTTCATCTCCTTCGAAATTTTAATGAAAAATGATTTCATATGCAGTCAAAATCAATCTTAATGGTTAAAAAGGCTGGATCGCCGGCTCAGATGTCGCTCTCGTCGTCTGACCACGGTTCAAAATAAAGACGTACGTCCCAAACTAGCCCTCGTGTTGCTACGAAACGGGACGTTAATATAACTACACTAAATATATTCCTTGTGACAAAAGGAGCGTATATTAAACATCTGTGATGCTTGCGTTCAAACCTTGAATATATTATCTACTAGCAGCACGTGCACGGCGTTGCCGTGGAATCAGGACTTCAACAAAATGGGGGAAAAATGCCCACAATGACACCAAAAAGTTTTGAAAAGCAAAACAAAAGATACACATTATTGATTTTCGACAATGACACGAATGTAATGAGGTCACCGGAAGGAATCGGATTGTAGAAAGAATATTACGTCACCTCCTGCGAGGAAGATCACCACCAGCCAATGAAATTGCAGCAATGCATTCTGAGATGGCCCGGAGAAACGCTCGCTGTCAAATCTCGCTAACAAAAAAAACTGTTTGAACTGCTCAGGGAAAAATTAATTAAAAAAAAACGGAATAAGATATTTTAACCGTCCTTGTTTTGAATCCGACAGTAACGTTCCAGTTATAAACTGAAAAAAGATGAAAATTATAGAGTTGTTAGAACGTCAGATGCGAGAGTTTGAAAAAATCCTAATAAAAAATTACCATAAAAGTGACTATTATTAAAAAAATTCTCAAAATTCAGTAAATTGCGTTAGAAACTTAAAACAAACTTCATTAGAACGAAAATTGTTTGTTCTATCCGACGGTGCATTGTCTGTTTTTCAACGATCATTAGAAAAGATATCACAGCCGTAAACGTGCCAAAAGTGATCCAAAACTACACAAAATACTAAATAAAAAAATTAAAAAATTTCGGCTTCGAGTTGCATTGAGTCACCATTACGACTACCTGCGTGCCAAATTTCATGGCTGTAAGTATGATAGATTCGTCTGGACATCGCGCGCACACGCAAACATTGACTTTTATAAATAAAGATTGAAGTATGTATGTTTCAACTAACAACAGTACAGCAAAGCTTTAAAATCGGAACATTAATTTTGACTAACCGTGCACTATAAACTACACATAGACACAGAGATGGACAGATATAATTACAAAAAAGGTTTATTTCGAACTCAGAGAACTCTTAAAAGCGGAGATTGATTAAAATCTCCGGCGAAATTTCTAGGCGATAACAAAACCTTCTGTTTCTGTACTTTGTATACAGAAAAGGTTTATTTCGAACTCAGGGAACTCTTAAAAGCTGAGATTCATTACAATCTCCGGCCAAATTTCTTCGCGATAACAAAACCTTCTGTTTCTGTACTTTCTATACAGAAGAGCAAAAAGGTATGCAAAAACAAGTTTACCCCACATATATTGCTTTTCATTGATCAGAGTGATTTTATTACCTTTAATAATGTTTAGTTTCGATTTCTTTTTAAGTATAAATCTTTTTTTTACCACAAAAACGTGTTTTGTGTAAAAGACATGTTTCGAAATTCTATTTCTGCTTTGCAAACGTTTGAGAATATATAGAATAATATTCCCAATAATGAGAAAACTATTCTAATGGATTCTGATTATTGTGAATATAAAACTTTTGGCAGAACGAATTTACAGTGAAGGATTATATGGCCATAGGAAAGAAAAACTAGATTTAATGGTGGCAAAATGTTTGGTAATTATTATTTTTAATCCACCGTAATGGAGGTAACCAGAAGATGTTTATGGTTAAGTGCTTTCGTGATGAAACCCTCTTAGATTAAGATAAATAGATGGGTAAAAAGTTATACAAAACATTTGCTTTTTTTGCTGAATAAATCCATGGCAATAGCTGCAGGACAACAATATTCATGTCCAATCCATAAACATATCTCATTTTCGAAATGTTCACGGCAATATTTTATTAAAAATCATTGATTCACTGAAAATCAGATTTTTCTATTTTTATTGTATTCAAAAATATTCTTATGATAAATAACACGATCTTCTCACAGTTCAGTATATGTGGTCATATGAGAAGCCGACAACAGAACTAACTTTCAAAATGTCAAAAGTTTGGAATCAGTCATCTAGCAGAAAAGTGAAGCCAGGAAAGCATTAGAATACATCTTTTGCCATGTACAAGATTTTTTATGATGTCAATGAAGGTAAAGCATTTTTCATTAATCAAAACAAAAGTCAAGAAAGAATTAAAGTTCATCATGGCTCATGGATGAGATAGTTGTTGGAAAGTTAGACTTTCGGTCATTAATTTAAAGAAAAAGAAGACAAGAAGGAATAAAATATGCGATGGATTATGTATAACAATGCCTTTGATTTGGTAGTAGGTCGAAAATTCCGTCAATTATTCAAAGAAAAATTAAGTCAAGAAAGGATCAAAGCAAGCCATGGATCAATGCAATCCTGTCCTGGACTGGACTGAAGATGATGCTTACAATCGTTAATTAATTGGAAAATATATCTTATAATCGAGAAAAAAACTAAACCATGAAAATTCCTGAAAAACACTATTTGTATGTAAGATCTGCTTTCCCTTAACTAACTGCTAGATTTTATTCTGAATAATTCACGATGGAGGTCAAATGCAAAAATTTTAAATTTGAGTCACCAATACAATCCAACCCAATAACAGTTTAAAGTCCAAGTTCAAGCGTGCAATATCTAGAACTCATTTTGGACATAGTTTTTGTTGGAGACTGCAATTTTTACTGAATGGTCTGTTACAAATGTTATATTTAAAACTTCAGAAAACACTTGTCGGATTTCTCAAGTGATGCGATTATAAAATCTTTCGAACTAAAATGTATAATTTTCGGAAACGATGTTATAATGAACAATGCTATATATATATTTAATGAATAGAACCGATTGCAAAAAAGCAAGAATTTGGATTAAATTTAAGTACCATTATAGTCCGTAAAATGCTTCCTCTATGAAGTTAAATGATTTATTTAACTAGGAGAACCGCAGGAAATAATAATAATAATAAAAATAAATATAATAATAATAATAATAAACATTGTGGTTACAAGCGCTGTAGCCCCTCTGACAATTAAAAAACACAAAGGGGTCCTATGGAAAGATTTTTTCTTTAAAACATTCGCTTTTACGAATATGAATTTTATTTGCAATCAAAAGTATTTTTGCAATTACATATTTTTTCTGTTTAAAATCTTTTTGATCTTCCCACTTCATACTCAACCTAATATGAACTTCAGAGCAAAGATATTTAGATTTTTGACGATAGTAATTAATATTTATTTAACTTTGTTCATTGTCTTGACTTCAAATGTGCTTACTTTTCCCACAGTGACGTCATTTCCCCATATAATCATGATTGCAACGTTCGTCCTTTATCGTTGGTTTCTATGTATCAAAGTATATGCTTTAAAACCAACAATTATGCAACTAAATGAAGGTCCAAGGTTAAAAATGCAGGTAAAATTAGGGTTGTGGTGCTGGATGTTGGTCAGTACCTTAGCGCACGCGTTTATTCTTATTAACAACACTTTGAAATTGGATCAAAGACACATTTTTGGATTAAAAATAAATGAAGCATCGGCTAAACTTCTTGCCAAGCTGTACCCATTTCATATGACAGTTTTTTTCGTATTACCAGTTTATACATTTTCTGCTCTGTATGTTATTGTCTGTCTTCAAGTCAGATCAGAAATACTTTCCTTCTATGGGAAGATGAATTTTAACGCAGAATACGACCACCTGTTGCAAATGTACGCCTTCATGAAAACCAAAGTGGAAAACATTGACAGCGAAATATCTTTTCTGATGTTCTGTAACGGTTTCTTCAATTTCAGCGCCATGCATGATTTCTTACGTATCTTATATCTGGGTGTTCATTTGGAAGATATCGAGGCGTTGGATGTTATTTGCACGTTTTTCACGACGTTTGTGACTTTTATTGTTACAACTGTCTGCGCATCTTCGGTGAGTGAAGCATCAAGAAAGCTTGCGGTTCGGGCCAGATTTTTAACAGCCTCTTCGGTGACATCCGCACTCAATCTACAAAGGCTTCTGCTATGCTTAGAAGAAGATATCTGTTTGACTATGTGGGGAATAATACCAATGAGAAGAAATTC
>BGPR01016241.1:23574-34938 GCA_013235015.1 Araneus ventricosus | reverse complement strand
CTCCTGGCTCCGAGTTCGGGGGTATACAGTGGTCATAAGTGGCCTTGCACCTGTTTATGAACGTCTTGATGGCGTCAAATCTGTCTGTGTCATGTAACATCCAATTGAGCGCTGTCGACATCAACTTCACTCTCTTATTTCTCTGGCAAAATACGCATTTGATTTCAATATTAAAATGACGCGGCACATTTTATATCCAGCAGCATGTTATCTGGATGAAAATAAACTTATTAAAGCATAGCAATTAAACATGAAGATATTAACTTAGCTTTCAACAGGGGAAGAGAAACACGAAAATAAATATTTGTTTAAACAATGAAAACGGTTTGAATTGCGTTGCAACAATGGAAAGTATTGTTGTAAATTATGCCAAAAAAATATTTTTAAAAATTTATTCAAATTAGAGAAAAAAATCGTATGACAACTTAATTCATATCATTGAAAAGATAATTTTTTGCACTTTTCAGCATTTCGTGCATTTCAAAAATTAATAAAAAATGTTACAACTACGGTTTTTTTATATGAAAGCGCATTTCAAAAGGTTTTTTTTAGATAGGTAACGCGCCGTTACGGAGGTCTAGGTGATAGTAAATTATTGGACATTTCCCATTTTCGGGAGCCATTATCTGCGAAACTCTTAAAGCTAGAAAACAAATAAAAGCATATATTTGAAGGGAATTTTGCGTTCTTTAATTTGTTAAATCAATTGTAATTAGAAAACTGAATAATTTCAGAGATATTCAAGAAAAACTAAAATAGGAGACAAGAAAACGCTCAACGGCTTCTACTGATCAGTAGCCATTGCGTATGGAAATCTTTCGCTGTAGCAACCCCCCAACAACTGTGCCAAATTTCAAAACTACACCATTTTTTTACTTTCTCGTATACGAGGTATACAAAGAGAAATTATTGTAATCGTCAAAAAATTCGAACTCGATATTTTGACGAATCTCCACGTTTTAGACCTCCCTGAGTCCGAAAAACACAATATTGGAATTCATAGATTCAACCTTGCCGAAACCTTTTTCTGTTCTTGTGGGGGAATCGGCACACCAATCCATTATGCTACGGTTTGCCTCCTCACAACCTCCTACCATATGGCACCACCCAGCCAACAACATCAGCCAATATGGTTCCGAAGAGTAGCCAACAATTCAACGTCAAGAAGGAAGATACATAATTTGCTCCACTTTCACCAAAGAGAAACCAGTCTTTTCCGTCCAGATCCCAATTAATTGTTTTTTTTTTTTTTCGTTCCTTCAATAGTCTTCTCAGTTGAGTCCAATGCTTTCGTCCCATTCCCACATTCTTGGCTAACATTTTATTAGTTAGCAACTTCAGCAACCGAACAACCTCTTCCTCCAGCGATGAGGGAAATTAAATCCAACCAAACTTCAACTTTCCTTCATGCGTCTTCATCACTCCATCCTTTCGTTTGGAGATGGAAGGTCCCGTTTCACCAGATCAACATTCAACTTCGCCTCCTCTTCAGCCCATCATCCCCTAATGAATTCAGAACAGCTTTGTCGTTCTTTCGGGACTTTCTTCCAAGATCCTCCGTGTTTCTCCTTCAAATAGAGTTCCATCAGCCAACTCCTCTTCAAAATCAAACTTTTTAAAATACTGTGCGGCCCATCTCTCTGTTCTTGTGTACATTTTTATGTTATTTTTACTACTGTATTAATTTGTTTTTCATCTTTTTCCTTTCATTTTCTGTTTTTTTTTAATGTATTTTTTTTATTATTCGAATAGTGTTCCCATTGCATTTTTGTGTTTATTATTTTCTAGCTATTTCATGTATAACTGTGTAATTTTGTGTTTTTCAAGGTTTTATTTTCCCATATTTCCAAAATATTTTTTTTAATGTATAGCACAATAGCAGTCCTTCCTTTGCTCCTGTAAATGTTTGTAGACTTGTTGCGTTTTTAATTAGGCAGCGGTATAGAGAAATGTCAAGTTTTAAGAGAGGTCACCCCCTCGAGTGTTGTGATTTCTCTTCCACTTCATGACCACGTCACTGCTTAAATAACCATATGGTTATAGTTGCAGGGGCATGGAGTGGTGTTATGTTATGTCTGTGTGTCTGTGAAAACGATAACTCGAAAACTATTAGAGATACAGGGATGAAATTTGGTATGTTTGGTATGTGGTCTTTAAACATAATTTGCAGGTTTCCATCAAATTTTGGACAAAATCTGTCAACGGGAAGTCTACTTGTCTGTCCGCGTCATGCGAACACTATAACTTAAAAACTTGAATAGCTAGAGGGATAAAATTTGATACACAGTTTTATCATCATGGATGTAGGTCCGTATAAAATCTTGGGCTAAATCCGTCAACGGGCTGACTGTCTGTCGGTCTTTATAATCGCATACTCTTTCACTTTTAAGACGAACTCCATGCGCATGCGTACTGGTAGCAATCTCTGGTAGAAATGCCTGTGCACGTGGAAGGATTATGCCACTTTGTCCTTCAGACGGTAAGGGTGGAAAATCGGTTCGCATTTAATCGCTACGCATCTCTTTGAATTTGATTCTTTATGTAAATATTTTACAATCACTATAATCTACAATCAGAAATCTTCTGATAGTCATTGGATTCTGTGTTACAGTAGGTTCGAATTTTTTTATCGACGCGGAGGGAAGGGGAACAGCACCTTTTCGGGAAAGTATACGAGAAAGTCTAGGGGAGACCACTCCCGCTGGTCTTTTTTTCTAGTCGTCGATTTTTGGCCTTCGTTGACTGGACTATCATTTGCTGCATTATTTGTTGTACTAAATTTCGACTTTGTTATTCATTTGTCTAATTCTCAGTTGTAAAGATTACACCAGTGCCACATTTCCCCCTATATTCTAGGCAGTGGCGAATCCAGGGGGGGGGGGCTATGGGGCTGCAGCCCCTCCCAGAGCTAAACCAGAATTCTCGATCATATTTAAAATCACTACAATTGTTTGTTCTTAATTTCCCTTCCTTTAAAAAAATAATTAAAAAGTGTCGACATTGATTTCTGGATTGACAGGGTCGAAAATTTCCCTACTTTTCTAGTCATTCCACTTGTACTTGTAGCGTTGACATGGTCGAAAACATATTTTGGCTACTTATTTCATTGTATTTTTATTAAATTATCGAAAGCATTGCAGCGTTTTTTTTATGATTCTTATTGTCAGGTGAGTAAAGTCTGTAAAGTTAAAGTGTTTTGGTTTACATAAGCCATGAGGTGTGACATTCGTCAGGCCGATACAAAATTTTTATGACCTCAGCCCCTCCCAGACCCAAATTCTGGATTCGCCACTGATTCTAGGATAGACATTATATTCTGGAATAAACTTGCGCGAATGTTTGCAAATCAAGAATTTAAATTTTGCTTCTTCAGGTTTACAACAAACTTGATTTCTAAAAAATTCCTCTCGTCAAGGAGGTAGATTCCTTTCTGTCTAGATCAGCATATATTCTGTTACTACATCATGTGCATCGTTCCAAAACTGGTCGTTTTGACGATTGATGCTTCCACCTCCATTACTGTGACATAAATAAAATAGGGAACTTCGCTTTGCTCAGTTTTCCCTAGAGGTTTAATTAAAGATCGAAATAGTTTAATGTGAAATTACATTACATTAGATTGTTGATAGATTTAAGCATTAAATGACAAATAAAATAAATTTATTAACTGGAAAAAGTTCGGGGTGCTGTAGTACCGAAGTCCCCGTGCATGAGCCTTCCCTGTGATCATCATACGTACTTTTGCATTTCGTCTTGCCAGTTTTTGAACTAATATAATTTTGTACACTTATAATAATGATAACTATATTTTTATTAATAATATTTACAATTAATAAATGGTACATAATGCATATTTATAATTAGCGTATTTAATCTATGAACTACATTCTGAAACCAACGGGAGTGGCCTCCCCTAAACTTTCTCGTATACTTTTCAAACATTTGTCACTTCCCTTCCCCCTGCGTTGATAAAAAGTTCGAACCAACTGTAACCCAGAATGGAATGACTATCAAAAGGTTTTTCATTGTTGATTATAGTGATAGTAAAATATTGAGGTGAAGAATCATATTCAAAAAGATATGTATGTATTAAAACTTCGCAATATTTATTTTTTTTATCAAACTCTAGCAATGCAAGTTCCACGTGCGGAGAAGAAAACAGAAGAATAGCTTGCTCGCTGAATAGCTTGCGCATGTGCAAAGATTGCTTCCAATACGCAAGTAAAACGAGACGCCCTAAATGTTTGCTTCCTTACAAAATCTCGCCGCCAGAATTGGTTTTTGGCAAACTGCCAAGTTTTCGGAGTATCCCTTCTTTGCACAGGCATTTACGCATGCGCATGGAGTTGAACAAGTATGCCATTATACAGAGCAAGATTTCACCATACCTTTCATCTGGAGAATGTCAGAATGAAGTTTCGTTTTGGGGGTTGCCATAATTTCCGAAGCGCGTGTTTGCGGCTTGCTACAATTTCCTTTGTAGACCGCCAAGGTCAAACGCCAACCATACTAACTTGAGTAAAACAAGTATGCGATTATACAGACCTACAAACAGTCAGCCCGTTGACGGATTTGGCCCAAAATTTTATACGGACCTACATTCATGACGATAAAACTGTACCAAATTTTATCCATCTAGCTATTCATGTTTTTGAGTTATAGTGTTCGCATGACTTCGGACATACAGACAGACAGGCTTCCCTTTGACGGATTTTGTCCAAAATTTGATAGAAACCTACAAATTATGTTTAAAGACCACATACCAAATTTCATCCCCGTAGCTCTATTTGTTTTCGAGTTATAGTGTTCACAGACAGACAGACACACACACAGACAGACAGACATAATTCCAAAATTGTGTTTTTCGGACTCAGGGAGGTCTAAAACGTGGAGATTCGTCAAAATCTCGAGTTCGAATTTTTTGACGATTACAATACTTTCTCTTTGTATACTTCGTATACGAGAAAGTAAAAGCGTCGATAATTTTTTGGGAAAATTTCTTTTTGTACTATGTTGAGCTCATTGCTGTTATTTCTAATAACATTAATAAGGCAATAAAACTCTACACAGAAATGTTGTGAATTGAGAATGCAAAACAATTTGCTATTTGATATTTAATATTCAAATCAAAATACAATCTATGCTTGCTTTCACTGAATAACTAATTAATCTTTTAAAGGACCAATTTGCGAGAAACTTTTTTGTCTCTCCGTTTTATAATTATTAAAAAGGTTTTCATGCATAAATTCATGTATGAAAGAAAATGTTCCATTTTTCTCTAATAGAATTTTAAATTGAAGTTAGTTCTAAATCGTAATTTCTGGAAATCTGACTTTTTCTCAGATAATTTCATTTTATTTTCTAAAGCAGAATATTATTTTTCTCATTCATTATGTATGGTGACTTAGATGTTTCGCAGTTTTCTCATCTATTAGTTTTTTGCTTTATATTTAGATATGCCTATATATTTAATCTAATACAGCTAATATTGAATACGACACAGCTAATATTAAAATGTTTTCTTTTGAAAGGATATTTCGAAATAGTGAATTCTTGTTGCATTAATTTCATTTCGAATAAATTCGCAATTCTCAGTTTTATCTAGTTGTAAAATATTCATCCTCTTTTAATTTCAATTTAACACTTTTTCATCCAATGCCAATTTATATGCATTAAGAATAATTGAAATATCTCGAAGTATCTTTTCAAAACATATTTAAATAGCAATATTTTTTAAAAAGTAAAAAGTATTCGTTTAAATTTATTTTTGATTTTGTAATCTCTCGATTAATCGATCCGAACATCTCTGCTTCGAAAATAAAGTCAGTTGGTTTTGGGCGGTTGTACAGTTCGGTAGAAACTTTTCTTCCGGCACGTGTGAACTATATTTTGAGGTTTTGAAATGGCCTCTTTCGACGTGAATTCGGATGGCGGTGAAATTGGTGATTCAATGAAGGCTTTTACAGATATTAATTGTTTGCTGAATGAGCGATATGGGGGTCTATTCTGGTACCCCCGGTTGGGTTGGGAGTTGGGTTGGGTTCCGCACGTTAACAACGGAACCCAGAATAGACCCCATGGATACAGTCACCCTAAGTCGCTCGGGGAAGGCTCCTATGGAGTTGTGATGCGTTTCAGAAGGCGCCAAAATGAAGGTGACGTTGCTGTAAAACGCGTCTTTTTAAACAACGTAAGCGAAGGAGAAGGGCAGCTATGGTTTGGATTGAAGCACGAGAATATTGTCGCACTGTTAGAATGGACAATATTTGAATCGCTAAATGTTATTTGCTTTGAGATGGAAGTGTATGAACAAGGTTTGTTTACTGTTGTGAGAGAAGTTGCAGAGGCGTTGCAGCAATTGAAGATGTGGTTGTATCAGGCGCCTTCTGGCATCAATTTCCTATATGGGAGGCAGTTGTGTCACTTGGACATAACATCGGACAATGTGTTGATCTCACGGCGAGCAAAACGAGCCTTGATGGCAGATTTTACTTTCCTCAGGCGAACATCATCGCACATCCGAAGGTAAGAAATAATTATTATTTTCAAAGCATACCAGAAAAATATATGTTGAATTGTAGTATAGACGTTTATAAAATATTTGACGTTGAGAATTCATCTGGTTTCTTTTTTAGAATGTTTATAGCGAAAGATAACACAGGCCTGCAAAAAAATACTTTTTGAAAATTGTTTTAATTTTGATGACTGATTTTTGTGTTATTTTTCGTGCTGATTCTAAAAATGAAATCCATTTATTTCTGACGCATAAGGATTTTTTACAAAGTGATTGCATATTTTGAAGGAAACAGTTGAAATCGCGAAATTTTGACATTTCATTTAAATTTCATTAATTCATAAATCCATATGAATTATATATATATATATGAATTTCAAATAATTTTTAAGTATAGATAGAAAGTTACAAGTCCTTGTAGTAACGTTTTTTTCTTTACCTTAAAAGTTCTTTTGCCACTTTTCCTCTTGTGAACTTTGCAGGGATTGTCTCTTTGTAGCATCCAGCAGTAGTCGACTATCATGCTGACATTCCATTTTCCTTGATATCGCCTGTCCATTTCCTTTATATCTTGGTGAAATATTTCACCTTGTTCCTCACTAACTGCACCTAAATTTTCAGGAAAATAGTCCAGGTGCGAATACTTGAACTTTTGAAAATGAACTTTTAAACTCATACTACAGCCTAAAATCTGGAAATTTTTTATCATCTATTCTACAATAGATTTGTAATTTGGGTCCATTTTGTTTCCAAGAAAGCTAGTAATAACTAGTTTGAAAGATTCCCATGCTTTTCTTTCGTTTTTTTCTATTTTAGTCTCAAAATTTTAATCTTTCATAATTTTCCTGGTCTTTGGTCCTATAAACACACCTTTCTTCATTTTTGCTTCGGATAAACCCGGGAAATGGTCACAAAAGTATTTGAAGCATTCACCTTCTTTTGGTAAAGCCTTCACAAATTGTTTCATAAGACCTAATTTTATGTGAAGCGGTGGAAGTAACACTTTTTTTGGCAAGCAGGAGAGGTATCCGGTTTCAACTGGTTTCCTCTGTCTTTAATATTGTGTTTAATTGGTAATTTACCGATTCAGAGGAATATTCTGGATTTAAATAGTTTCTTCTTTCTTGTTTTGTAGTTTAATCCACCAATTTACTATTTTAAGTCCATAAATACGTTTGTCAAACTCATAAATAATACTTTTTTGGTCCGAAATATACTAAATTCGTAAAAAACAGATTGCGATTTGTGATGAAACTGTACGTGATGGAACTTTTTCATTATTTTTCCAGTAATATTCATCCAAAAAACTATAAAAAACACCACTTGCTTTACCGACAATTTTTTCATCGCAGACCTCTGTAATAATTACTGAGCATAAATAATGTTTTGAATTAGAACTTGGCTTGAATCTAGTAATCTCCTGAATTGCCGTGGCGTGTTTGTCAAAAGATATTGATGCACGTGAAAATGCTGACATTTGTTTTTCAATGGCTTCGGTCTTCTGGATCGAATTTGGCTTCGTAATATAACTGGTCTTAACACGCTAATCGCCAAGTGAAGCAAGTGTGTCTCACAGGTAATGTATTTGTTCGGGCAGTGTGAATCACGCATGTTAACACGTTAATCGTTACGTGAAGCAAGTGCGTCTCACATGTAATGTATTTGTTCGGGCCGCGAATTCTTTTGCGTTTTTGTCCGTAGCTCAACTATGATTCATACTGGCCATAAAAATACTTAAGACAGGTAAAGGTAGGTAATGGTTGGTAATGATCTACCAAACAAAATAAGCTGGTTAGCTAACGTAAAGGTAGCCAGTTTGTTCTATGAGATCGCGTCAGACAAATTTACTTCGTTCCCTTGACTACGTACAAAAACATTATTTTTGACAGTTTTGGTGAAAAAAATAATTATGTCCCGGTTTTTATGATTTTATATGTATAATGAGTCAGTTGTTCCCCACGGCCGGGCAGGTCGAATTTTTTGTTTTGTATTGTGGTGATTAACGTGTTGATTTCTGGCATTCTGTTACTAAGAACCATTCATGTGTTTTCATGCAGGCATGACATCGGATTACCCGATGTGTACCACCCCCCAGAAACGTCACGGACACGCAGAAATGAGAGACGAAATGATGGACGAAATTTTGACGTATGGAGCTACGGGATAATGACAATGGAGCTGCTAACTAACTTCCATATTGCTCGATCTTTCCCTAGCAATCGCATGAGTGCAGATACTCGCTATGCCTGCATGAGGAATGGTAATTATATTTATTTTTGTATATTTATGAATGTAGGATAGATTTCAAGAATTTTTTTATAATTTGAAATTGCTTAAAAATTGAAATGGCCCTTGGTGTGTAATATAGTCTACCTTCTAAAAGATAGAAATGTTTGCCATTTCATATGGTATAATACCCATCCGTAATTAAATGATGCTAAAATTTGTAGTTTTCCAAAATTCTGTGCGTGTAAAATTATTAACCTTTGGCAACCACCGTTTTACACTTTTTACTTTCTAGTATACGAAGTATACAAAGAGAAAGTATTGTAACCGTGAAAAAATTCGAACTCGAGATTTTGACGAATCTCCACTTTTTGACCTCCCTGAGTCCGAAAATCATAATTTTGGAGTTATGTCAGTTTGTGAACACGATAACTCGAATACTATTAGAGCTACGGGGATGAAATTTGGTATGTGATATTTGAACATAATTTGTAGCTTTCTATCAAATTTTGGACAAAATTCATCTACGGGAAATCTGTCTGTTCACGTTCTTGTGAACACTGTAACTCAAAAACTTGAATAGCTACTTGGATAGAATTTGGTACACAGTTTTATCATCACGAATGTAAGTCCGTATAAAACTTTCGGCCAAATCCGTCAAAGGGTTGACTGTCTGTTGGTCTGTATAATCGCATACTTTTCAATACAATAACTTCTTAGCAAATTACTCAGATAAATAAAATTCTGTATGTGTTCTTCTAACCTTAATTGTAGATTTGTGCCCAATTTTTGTGTCAGTCGGTTAAAAAAGGCGTTCAAATTGCAATTGCTGTTGTGTATTGGCGACATGTCGCCAAGCGGTTGTTTACAGTATGATTTCCTTTCGCCTTGGCGCGGCCTAGGAAGGAAATAGTAGCGAGCGGCAAACGCGTGCTTCGGAAATTATGGCAACCCCCTAAATATAAACTTCGTTATGACATTCTCTAGTTGGACGACCTTGATTAACCAGAGGTGTGGTGAAATATTTTGTGATATCTATTATAAAATTTTGTACTCAAAAACGTTAAATAAAATCTTATTAGTTGTGGTACCCTCAGCGCGCTTACAAATTGCGAACATACGCAATTTTTATGCGCGCGGAATGCGGTCAATGACACTTTTTTTGCAAAATATCAAATTTTTGGGAATACATAAATTTTATATTTTTCATTGTAAATCACCATTCATAATTTTTTTTTCTCAAAATACCCAGGTCGTGGGTAAATACCCGGGTATATACTCCAAAAATATTTACCTACCCACTGGGTATTTACCTACTCCACATTACTGGTCGTATGCAAGAAAGTTTCGGGGAGGCCACTCCCGTTGGTTACTATTTGGGATGTCAGAAATACAAAGTAATCTATTCTAAACTTTAATAAGTACCTGGGATGAAATTCATATCTATGTATTCAAATGGCATTGATACTTTGAAGAGATTTCTGTAGCATCATCCTAATTTTTGAACTTTTTAAAAGTACACTGGAACTATATGATTTTTGAATGTGTACATATGTTTTGGTAAGTCAACGTAAGTATTCAATCTGAAAGGAAATAAATTTATTGATATTCAATTGTTTATCTGCTCTGGAAAGCTTCTTTAAAAAACACTTCCATTTTTTTTTTTTACTTTGCATAAATAAATAAGCAAACAGAATTGAAAATTTAAAATATTAAAATTTTTAAAGATTTAAATTTTCTGTGTGTAAAGAGGAAAAACTCCATACCATTCTCACTAAAAGGTATAATCGGGAACTTAAGCATATATATATATATATATATATTTTTCTCATCGATTGAAAATGCTTCAAAATGAACAACAACATTAAAAAAATTTTCTAAGCAGTTTTTTTAAAATTATATTTGCAATCAAAGTTCGTCTCTCAGATGACGCGGGAAAAACGATCCATTTTGGTACGAAGCTGGTTTGACGTCACATGTGCCGAAACGGGGGGGGGGGGGCTCGCTATAGAGATTTTGCTTTTTTTCCCTATATTTTCCGGCTACCGCATCAGATAAAATAATGTCGGAAAGAGACAAGTACTGTGTTGTTCCTAAATGTGTTAATACAACTATAACGGCATCCGATGAGTAATTTATCTATATCTATTAAAATTGTATATCACGAAGCACATTAAGAAACAGCCTTAAACTCGATATCCGTTTTGTTTTGAATATAAGCGTAAGGTGAGATTTTAATTATCAATTTTAAAGCAAATAGTTCACTTTAATTAGTTTTTTTCCTTCTATTTGATTACATGGAATTTATATTTTAACCCTTTTAGGGGCGGTGGCACAGAGGCTGTTCCAACTTCTTTAAGATTTTTAAAAAAATTGCTCTTCTTATATTACTGCTTATATTCCATGGATATTCAAATGTTACTTATATTTTTTAAAAAAATTACAGTACCATTCAGAATTAATTAGAAAATCTTAAATATAAGTTTAAATTCATGACTTTTTCGATGATGAAAATCGTTTTCATTTGAAGTGCAAGAAAATAATTCACAGAATTTTTGATGCAAAATAAATCATTTGGATTCAATAAGTATATTCAAATCAAAATCAATCTTCAAAAAGTCAAT
>BGPR01016241.1:0-13067 GCA_013235015.1 Araneus ventricosus | reverse complement strand
CACCTGCGCCCATAATCGCAAACCCACTTTTTCATAGTTATTTGTGTTGTGAACATCAAATTTAAATTGTGATAACGTTATAACCTATAAAAGAATAAGTATTCTGTTATTTCACTAAAATAACTGAAAAAAAGAACATTAGGTTCATTTTATAGGACCAAAAATATAGCAGCAAACAAAAAAGACAGGATGAAGAAATTTATCAAAATAGAGAATGTTAAACCTCGAGAAGGTCTATCAACATAAGTTGAAATTTCAACTTTAGAAAATTTTCAGAACGGCAACATAGTAAGTTACAGTTCGAATCAAAGAAGTTCCTGTGAATGCAATTTTTTTCGTTTCTTCTGCCGCCTTTTCGATTTTGAACAAATGTCCTTTGCATCAGCATCAAGATTTTATGATTGGAAACTCAGCACATGAGAAATTTTCAAATCACATGACAAAAAAATCACATGAAACTAGCTTTGCGTGGAGTTCAGTAAAAGAAGAAGATTTAGATAGATTGTAAATTTGATTTTTTTAGATTGTAAATTTGTTTTGAGAAATTTTACGGATAAAAAACAATAAAAGTTAATTTTTGAACATAACTTACAATACTGTTTTGAAATAAAGTAAAATATTTTTTAAATAAATTTGTTGAATATATTATTTTAGTTTCAATAAGACCTATATAAACTTAAATATATCTGAAGTTCAAAAATTCTAGCCATAATATTATTAAGTCCCATTTGCTTGATAAGCTTTTAGAATACAGACGTAATAGAAATTTTTAAAAATACGTTGGTTATGTGTGTTGGGGGGGGGGCATATTGTTGCTTTGCCCGGTTGGTAAATTTACCTCAGGCCGCCTCTGCTTATAGAGCGGACAAATAAACTAAAGACTATGAAAAAAAGCAACAAATCTGTCAGGGGAGAAGGTGGTTGCTTTTAACACTCGGAAATTTCTTCCAACTTCAGACATTTTATTAAAAAAAGGACTCGTTTATCTCGGGAGCTCCTAGGAGAATTGTGAACACACAAGCAATGCTTTCCGAAACAGCCTTCCATTATCATCCTGGCAGTCAGTTTTTTCGGCAAAAAATCGCTAATCATCAATATCTCAAAGATACGTCATCTTATTTTTGCACAACTCTAAATGAGTGTTCAACAAGTATATGAGAGAATTACCCTCAAGACAAGTTTTTATGGATATCAATGTGACAAAAATGCGGTGTTTATGTTTAAAAACTAAAGGAAAATAGGAATTATAAACAAAAAGAATCGTAACCTTCTTTTTCGAAAATTGGTAGGCTATTCAGATTTATTGAAGTATGCAATGTGTGCACGTCCCAAACACCTTAATTAACTCTGTATTGTTGATGAAATTAATTAATTTTATTTTTTCAAATATTTCAAGAACAAAAACGCACTTAGAGCACATTAAAGAATCAAGTAATTCGATTAATTAGAAAAAAAAATATATTTTGAAAAATAATATCTTTAAATGACAACTTTATTTTTAAATATTAAGAAAAGAAGGCAGCTGTTTTCGTTCTTATTTGTCTTTTAAAACCATTAAGCCATGTATTATACTAACGTGACAAATTGAGCTCGTTTGTGTATATGTAAGACACAGTTAAATGCGGCGTTTGTGGCTAGCAAAACTGTAAACACCGTTGTTGAAAAGGTTTAAGATTTCATTATTAAAATTTATTATTTTTGTAACGAAATATATTGATAGTTTAATATTTAAAAATAAATCTCTAATTTTAAAATGCCGTGCGACAATATAAAATGTTAAAGAACGTAACCTCTCTCTCCCCCTTCCCCTCCTGCGAATTTCCACTTCTGAGAAGCTAATGAAGTAAAGATAACACAAAGAGAATCTCCGTGCAATTATGGAGTCTTAAAAAATATATCTTCTGTTTTGCAGTTAAAACACAATTAAAACAACAAGCGGGAGTGGCCTCCCCTAAACTTTCTCGTATACTTTTCAAACATTTGTCATTTCCCTTCCCCCTGCGTTGATAGTTGGAACCAACTGTAACCCAGAATGCAATGACTATCAGAAGGTTTTTCATTGTAGATTATAGTGATAGTAAAATACTGAGGTGAATAATCATATTCAAAAAGATGCGTATGTATTAAAACTTCGCTATATTTATTTTTTTTTTATCAAACTCTAGCAATGCGAGTTCCGCGTGCGGAGAAGAAAACAGAAGAATATCTTGCTCGCTGAATAGCTTACGCATGCGCAGAGATTGCTTCCAGTACGCCAGTAAAACGAGACGCCCTAAATGTTTGCTTCCTTACAAAATCTCGCCGCTAGAATTGGTTTTTGGCAAACTGCCAAGTTTTCGGAGTGTCCCTTCTTTGCACAGGCATTTCTACCACTACGCATGCGTATGGAGTTAAACAAGTAATCGATTATACAGCCCGACAGACAGTCGCCCGTTGACGGATTTGGCCTAAAATTTTATACGGACCTACATTCATGACGATAAAACTGTGTATGAAATTTTATCCATCTGGCCTTTCAAGTTTTTGAGTTATAGCGTTCGCATGACCTCGAACATACAGACAGACAGACTTCCCTTTGACGGATTTTGACCAAAATTTGATAGAGTCCTACAAGTTATGTTTAAAGACCACATACCAAATTTCATCCCCGTAGCTCTAATAGTTTTCGAGTTATCGTGTTCACAGACAGACACAATTCCAAAATTGTGTTTTTCGGACTCAGGGAGGTCTAAAACGTGGAGATTCGTCAAAATCTCGAGTTCGAATTTTTTGACGATTACAATACTTTCTCTTTGTATACTTCGTATACGAGAAAGTAAAAAACGCGTTCCTGGTGAGAAAAATTTTTACTATCTATGTTCTCAAATGTTCGTTATTTTATTCATGTAGAGCGACTGATACTCTGGAGCATATCTGTTCCGACTTCTCGTAAGAGACCCAGAGCGATGCTGGACTACACATATGAAAACTTCCGACAATTAAAAGACGTCGGGATGTAAGTACAGTCGATGCGAATATGGACCCGTAAAATCCTCAAAAATTTTTTCGTTTCGACCTCATTAAACCACTGCGTTGTGCAAACCCGCGCTTATTTCCGAGAGCTCATAACTTAATTCCATCACCATTTCCCTGCTAAATTTCGTTTTTCTCCATCTTTTTAGACCTTATTCGCCTTCTATTTTAGTCTCTCCTAGTTGCAGCACTGTAACCTTAATGAAAATACGGATCCAGACACGGAAAACCCACTTCTTCCTAAAGTCCACACCACTCTAGCGTTTCGCAGTGTTTTCCGCTAAAAAATCTTATGCAAATTGCTACCCCTGCTTTAATTAGCTTCCCCTTTTTTAATTCATCTGATTTTAAATCTCTTATTCGAATTTTTTAAACGTTAATTTAATTAGAAGCCCATTCATTAACTAGATGTGGAGGTGCATCGGACGCTTCGCGTCCTCGCGGTACTCCGTAACGAAACTCGGTTCCTTTCCGTTGTGCATATCCGACAGCATATCAAATTATCAGTTGACAAGCCAATTTAATATCTTCTGATTAATTTCATAATTAGTATATACTAAATTCAATATAGCACTTTCAGCAAAAAATTAGAACTCGCACAACATCAGGAAAGTTTTTTAAAAATCAGATGTATCTCAATCGGTTTCTAATTTTACAATCATTGAAATAATAATTGTTTTTTAATTGAATTTAAATATGTCTAGAATTTAACTTTATTTCAAAATCTTATTCAGAAGTCTTGTTTGCAATTTTTAACTTATGTTTTTGAAAAGTTGAGAAAAACAGTAAGGGGCTGTCCATAAATGATATCACACTTTTTTACAATATTTTTTACCCCTTCCCCCCTTTGTCACAATGTGTCACACTTCGCCATACCCCCTCGTCTCCTTGTCACATGCCACGCTATATTACATAAACATATGCTTGCAGTTCAGAAACAAAGCACTACGTTATAGATCATATTTCAAATTTTATTTTTAAACTTTAACTATGTATTTTAATGACATTTGCGAGCATAACAATAATAATGATTATATGTGCTTATTTTGTATGAAATAAGATTAAGGTTTACAACAAAAAACCTAATTAATTTACAATAGTAATAAAATATTAATATAAAAGAGCAACTGAAAAAAAGTAATATTTTGGAATTTGATATATTTTGCTTTAAATCTTATCTTTACTTTATGAACACAAAATACTCTTACACGGATTGAATTTTAAAAAACCGCCTCAATATTAGTTTTACTTAATGGAATTGCCATCTCATTTCATTTGTCACATTAATTTATATGAACATTTATAAAATTATATACACAATCATAAAATAGAAATTACTCGGAATCATTTACTACTACGACTCTTCCTCCCATATTCACAGAACCTACCCTGAAGGCTTTTTTCGAAAAGAAAGGAATATAAGTGAAAAAAAAAATCACAAGAAAGTTGTTTTAGCCCCGATTAAAAAAAATCCCGCAAATTCTGGTAATTTCAAAATTTAATCTGCTGATTTTAAATGTTTTTATTTTTAACAAAATGTTCGATGTCACACTTCTTGATACCTCCTCTCCTCCCCTTGTCACAAACTGTCACAATTTCACGAACCCCCTCCCCCCTCCAAGCGTGACATCATTTATGGACAGCCCCTAATCGACAATTTTATGGAATCTAAATTATTTTCTTTGGTAAAATTTGCTTGTAGCAATACAAACAAAAACAATAAATGAGGAAGTAAATAAATTTACATTTCAAAAAAAAAAGTTGGCCTGAAAGATTTCTGTTAGAAACAATGTGTGAATTGATCAGTGTCAATAAAAGAATTTAAAAGGGAGGGGGAACAGTTTTCTTAATTTTTTTACTAAAATGAACATTTTCAATATCTTTTGCATAAAGCAAGTTAACAATTTCCTTATATAGATCATAATGAAATGTATAAAATATATAAATTGGATTTATTTTCTTCTTCTTCTAATAAATATAATTTCATCTAGTAAATAACTGTCTTTCTTCTTTTGCTACTCTCCACTCCGCTGAGATAATCTGCCCGGGTGGCTTTGGGAACTTCCTTACTCCCCTAAAATACTCCCAACCGCCCCAAAACGTCCGACACCGTCCTCAGTCGACGCGGACGCATTGGGGCCCTGTCGGGCTCATAGAGATAGACCTGTTACCTAAACAATGGGACCTGTGTTACAACGCACATACCGATTTCTTTTGATTTCCAATAAAGGTATTCTTTTAATTCAACTTTGTCCACTTTTCATTTAGGCAACCCTTATATGTAAATGCCATGTTAAATGTTTATGTATTCTTTAATAATTTCTTATCGTTTTTAGTAATAAACACTATATTTATTTATCTTTAAAATGTGTATTTCGTAAGTATTTTGGAATGTCTAGAACGAATTCATTGCATTTACATCGATTCATATGGAAATAATTGCCTTGGCTTTCGTAGGTTTCGGATTTCGCCGATTGTTTGCGGACGGATTATCTACGAAAACAGAAGTGTCACTATAGCCATTTGCAATCGGTGAAATTTTGAATTACCCTGTATATTCATGACTTCAGTTTGATTGCTTGTTTACTACTTTGACACAATGTTGCGGACCTTCACTTGTGTGCACTGGGTTCTGTCTGTTTTTTACTTTCTCGTATTCGAAGTGTACAAGGAGAAAGAATTGTAATCGTCAAAAAAATTCGAACTCGAGATTTTGACGAATCTCCACGTTTTAGACCTCCCTGAGTCCGAAAAACACAATTTTGGAATTATGTATGTCTGTGAACACGATAACTCAAAAACTATTAGAGCTACGGGGATGAAATTTGGTACGTGATCTTGACACATAATTTGTAGGTTTCTATCAAATTTTGGACAAAATCCATCTAAGGGAAGTCTGTCTGTCTGTCCGTATTCATGTGAACACTATAATTCAAAAACTTGAATAGCTAGATGGATAAAATTCGGTACACAGTTTTATCATCATGAATATAGGTCCGTATCAAAGTTTGGACCAAATCCGTCGAAGGGTTGATGGTCTGTCGGGCTGTATAATCGCATACTTCTAAACATTATAACCCGTAAACCCTTTGGCTTAGATAAATAATAAAAATTGGTACGTCGGTTGCTGACATCAACTGTAGATCCGTGCCCAATTTTCGTTTCAATCGATCGAAAAAAAGGTGTTCAAATCGCCTATTTGTCTTTTCTCATCACACAATGATGCGAGGCCAATATTGCGTAATTGAGCGATTCACTTGCGCTAATCCTTTCCGCTTCTACCCACGCCTTTTACCTCCGAGCTTCCTATTCCCAAGCTTTTTTCTCCACTGCGTTAGGGACGCTTGTTCGTTTTACTGCCTTTTAGCTTATTTTTTCTCCACATGTGTTAGGAGTATACAAGAAAGTTTAGGGGAGACCCGCTGGTTTTTTACGGAGAAGGAGGAGAGGCATGGGGCTCTCCTGGAGAATCTGTCATTCCTTTGCTCACCTTAACCCATTAACGCCCAAATTAATTTAACGCAAAGATTTCAATAAATTTCTATTTCTAAAACACTAAGATTAAGTTAAATGCAAATTAAAATTAAAATCGGAGAAAAAAATTATTTTTGGTTTTATTTATTTATTTAGAAAAAAATTTAAGAAAACGTCTAAAATCATTTTTAAAAACTTTTTTTCCGAAAATATTAAAGATCTTTGAAATACAGTAAAATATCAAATATTTAAAATCCGTTTCTAATTCCTTTGCAACACGTCAAAAATCAATCAAAGGAAAAATCAAAAAAATTCAAAACAACAACACTTTGACTTCAAAATCTGGCTAACTGACAATATATGCCTGTTGAAAACTATTTAGGAGTTTGGTACTGCATATTGACTTCATACACAAAGCAAAAATGAAACAATGCTTCATCCACAAAAGTGAAATGTAACTGTTCTATAAATAGAACGCTGGAACTTTTCTGGGACAGCTATATACCCCCACGTGTTGGCCGTGCTTGAAAACCTTTTGGACAATTGTGGCTTGTGATCCATAGGGTATCAATTGGTTGGTTGCCTATCCATTTAACTGGTTAGTCCGCTTGGAATCAAGCGAAAGAGGGTAATTTCTGGGGCTCAGAATTAAGTTGGTTGTTTCCGGCCCTGGAAACCCTAGCATACAAGATAAGTGCCAAAGCTGAGAATGTTTCTCTTTTTAAAGATAAAAACACAAATTAAGGGAAGTTTTAATTGTGATAGAGGTAAAAATACAATAATATTAACAAAAAACGAATGAAAAAGAACGATGAGGAAGAAGAATCTGGTGGATGATGTCATCATAGGCCTTGATCCATCCAGATTCAAAATTAGATTATGCCTATTAAACAAAAAAAGAATGAAAAAGAGCGAGGAGGAAGAAGAATCTGGTGGATGATGTCATCAGAGGCCTTCATCCATGCAGATTCAAAATTAGAATAGGCCCATTAAACAACAAATTCTAATTTTGAATCTAAATGGATGAAGGCCTCTGATGACATCATCCACCAGATTCTTCTTCCTCATCGTTCTTTTTCATTCGTTTTTTGTTAATATTATTGTATTTTTACCTCTATCACAATTAACACTTCCCTTAATTTGTATTTTTATCTTTGTACCTCGCAATTTTTTCCTGAATGATGCTGCACTTTTTGCGTGCACCAAATAAATTGTTTCTATTATTGTTGTTTTGTCTTTTTTACATACTTTTTCTATCCTTCTCTTCTTAAGCTCCGTGATGGGCGGTGCCGTCGGTCCCGAATTCTGATCTAAGTTGCACATGGGAAGTTTAAATTTCAACCTCACCTCAACCATTACCCTGGATTTCGAAATATGCAGGTTTCATTATTGCTTCAGCCGCTGATAAAGATCGAACAATTTCGAAACTATCCCTATTGCTACTGAGAAAGGCCTCATAGAAATAGATGATAAGATAAAATCTATCAAGGAGCGTAAGTCTGGTCTCCACATTTTAGAGACCTAGTTTGTTATTCAATGAAAATCGTTTTTACTTTCTTTTTTTCTCTCGAGTCCTTTGAAACAGAATTTTTCTCAAAAAGAATGATTTGCCAGTGAAACTTAATTAAAAAACATCCCTATTAGCATCAGATATTGTACGATACCTCAACGATGTTGTTCGATATTGTGAATGCTGTATAATATCGTGAAAATATCGTAGCAATATTATAGAGCATCTTGGGCTAACAGGGTTGGTTATTTTGATGTGAAATTTTTTCAAAAACTAAGTATGGAGGGATGTTTATCGTAAAAAAATAATCTTTTATTAACAATTGCTGTTTTATTCCCTTATCATTCTTGCATTCATTTAATTTTTATCCTTAATCCCTTTTATTTATTCCTTATAATTTTTATCCTTTTATTCTTAACTAGCCATTGTACCCGCAACTCCGCACGCGTTTCTCTGTTCTAGACATTCATGGATCCACTGAATGTGTAAAATGCAATCTGCGATATGGAAATTTTGAAATCAGTCGCAAATCTTTAAAATAGCCGTTTAAAATGAGATGTAAACAAACATAAATTCAGCGCATACCCAAAGCACTTATCCTGCTGTTTTACTCATGCGCGGACCGAGGATGGTATTTTACACATACCGGATCGATGTTGGATTGGATTTAATTATTTAACTCCCTTGTTGAATTTGAAAAGCGTCGATAGATGCCCTACAGAACGGTACAAATATCTCCAATAAACATTTTGTATTTCTCGACTTATAAATGTTCACACATACAGTAGCGGATTTTGTCAATATGAGGCCACAGGCGTAACATTGATTTGAGGCCTCCTTCCCCTACCCAATGTCGCAAATTCACCGTTAGCTTAGCACTACGATCTACATCGAATAGATTTTGAGGTCCTCTAGATTCTAGAGGTACGAGACGAGCACCTCTAACACCTGTGCGAAAAACCGCCACTGCACACATACAGACGTTTTAAGGGGAGATTTAAACAGACATGAATTCCGCGCATACGCAAAGCACAGATACTGCTACTTTGCGCATGCGCGGATCGTGGTAGGAAAATAATTATTAAAATCGCAATTATTAAACTCCCTCTTTGATTTTGATATGCTTTTAATATACTAAAACCTTCCTCGATAAATGCCCTACAAAATGGTACAAATATCTCCAATATCAGTTCAGTATTTCTCGAATTTTAAGCATTCACACATACACACAACTTCATTTTATGCTATGTATAGATTAAATCCTTATAATGCTTAGAAATATTTAAAACAAGTTAAAAAATCATGGATGCTTATCTAAGAAATTTAAGCTAATTTATATTTATACGAATGACATAGGATATTTTTATACTATAAGCAAATTATTACAAAACAAATGTTTGAATGAAAAAAAGCAACAGACCGCCTTTACGAAAATAACTCTCAATTTCATATGTTAACTTTTAATATGAAATTTTAATTAACCCCTTCAGACCTGGTGTCCGGTATCCCGGACATCAACTTTGAACTGCTTCTATTAATTCAATAATTGACGAAACTACATGATGTTTTTATTATTTGGTTCTCGATTTTCTTATCAATATAATTGTTGCAAAAATTTTTCGTTTCGGGCATGGAATCATTTTATTTTTTTTTAGTTTCTTCCAAAAAATTGAGGAAATCATCGTTCTTCCCAAAATGGAGCTCGGTGGTGAATTTTGTTTTTCGAGTAATTTCTTGTTTTTAATCATTTTTTTACCATTTAAAAGGCTTCTATAATATTTTATTACTCTTTGACAACTATTTTAAAGTGAAATTTGTGTGATTTTGTATCTTTTTTTAGTTGAAATATCCGGTATTGTCCGGATGCCGGACATGGGGTAACTTCTTTAATTTTTCATCTACAGGCTTGAAATTTTATTTATGCTTTAATCTTTGCAGTAGTACACAGTACGCCAAAGGAAAAAAAAAATTCTAACTCCTTTATTTCTTGATTCTGACTGAAGGGGAAATAATTAAACCTTTAATTTTACTTCTGGAATTCATTTATAAATCCAAGTTCTTCTCTTATCGCTGAAATTCGTCATCAGCAACTATTAACACTATTTAATACTTTTTATTTCGCTTAAACTTTCATTAAAAAAACTCGTTTTGACAATTCCGTGCTTAGGATCACACAAAATCTGACAACCAAGCTGGCAAGCTAAATTTTTAAGAACAATAATTGAAAGTAGCCGCCGGATATCGCCTATAGATTGTTCGGATTAAAATCTAACTCGCATGCATTAAAATGTGAAGAAAGTAAACATCAGAGAAACCTCAAGATTTGGAAGAAAAAAAAAAAAGTGGCACGAAACGAGGCGAATGGACGCGCGAGGGAAAAAAGGGTTGAGCTATGAATTTGAATTGTCCCGGGCCCCGAGTTGAAAGACCTGAGCTCCCTCTGTTTACTACGAGTTAGCTGCACGTGAAGAGCGTTTCGCAGAGGTGTACCACATTTGGCCCGTCATCTTTCTCGTTGGCAAAGTTCGGTCTGAAACCAGGTAGAGGGAGGTTCACATTTTCGCATCTTTTCATTGAAGTAATCAAGTACTTTTTAAAACTGCAATGTGGGACACTACTAGAAATGGCGGGTATTGCAAAAACAACCGGCTTTCGATTATACCGGTTTTTTCAACCTTCGGTTTAACCGGGCGGTTAAAACCGCTCAAAATAACCGGTTTTCGGTTGTTTGTTTTTTAAAATGAAAAACGTTTGTAGACAAAATTTTTCATTAATAACTATATACAACAAGTAAGTATTAATACGATAAGTAATATCAATAAATAAGTAAATAATGTAATAAGTAATGATTATAAATAAGTAATTAGTACAATAAGTAATAATAATAAATGAGTAATTAATACAATAAGTAAGTATTGTAGACAAAATTTTAAGAATTGTATTAAGTAATGTAGACAGACAAAAAAAGAAATTAGAGAGTACAGACGTACATAATCGTATTTTGTGTTGTTTATGTCTATGTGAATAAAAATAAAAAAATAACTATGTCTAAATTTTTATACATTCCCCCGGTCCTATTTTTTTTTTAATCAGATTTATTAAAATACTTTTGTCACACTCAAATTTTACACAAAATGTTCCACTCTTCTGCGACCAAAACTAATCGAGTTGTGAAATCTTGACTATGACTATTTTAGACCATTTCAATGTCCGCCTCGAGGAAGCGGCGGCCGTTGATTGGCCAAAGATGATGAAATTCAAAACTTCATAAATCGAACTTAAAATCGAGTCTATCTTTAGTTATCTGATTTTGCCGGTTATTTTACCCGGTTATTGGATTTAAAGTAAATAACCGGTTATAACCGGGACAAAAAAATAATCGAAAAAAACCGGTTAACCGAAACAAAAAAAAAAAAACCGGTAGGTTTTCCCGTCCTTAGACATTCCAGAACCTGGGCCCACAACCCGGGACATTAGTTGGAAGTGCAGAGATAGTTTGGAATTAGACTAGATATGTAAATAATAAAAGAAATTCAGGACCTGTAAACTAATTAATTATTCAGAAAAGTTAAAAAATAGGAAGCCATAAAAAGTATAGATAATATATTTTTCTACAAGTTTCATTATTTTTACTACCTAGGCTGATTAATCCGCATTGATCACTGTAGAATGTTGGATTCAACGAATAGTAAAAAATCGGGAAAGAGGGTTTTTCAGAAACTTACTTTTTTAGAATTAACCATATTTAAATTTTCTTTAATTATCAATTATATACTTATAAATAAAAGAAAGGACTTATCTTGGTTAAGTATCATTTATAAAAATAAAACCTATTGCGACAAAAGCCATTCCCACAGATTAATTACTAAATTTCTCTCGGAAATAACTTACTTATTTAGTCATTCATGGTTTTTCCTATATTTTTTCAACCTTCAAAACACATGCTTCACTTTGCACGACGCGCCCATTTTCTAGAATTTATACGTTTTTTCTTTCAATCTCGATTTTAATAACACCCCTTTAATAACTTGGCATTGCGGCACGAGTTCCTTCTACTTTGTATTCATTCAAAATTCTTCCATGTGATTTTTTATCATTTCAGTTCTCCATAAAATTCTTGCACCCTTTCAAATTTATTAACTTAACTCTTTCCACGATTAAATGACCTCTCTTAAGAATAATAAACCCTTTGACCTACGAATTCATTTAACCGCCTAATTATATAGCACATCCTATTTGGGACATTTATTGTTATTTCAGTTCATAGAAGAACGTAAAGGACACCTGAGATACTTAAGCGTGTCGCTTTTTTTAAAATTAATTGCTACTTTGGTTTAATTACAGATTTAAATATCAAAAATGTTGGAATTCCATGCACGTGTCAAACATGTCATTATCAGTGAGCTTGCTAAATAAAAAATTTTTTCACCTACGACTCAGGTAACCTCAAAAGTTCCATTTATATCCAAAATAACTTTTTCGCAAGATTTGTATAAACTAGCAGTACTATCAGTTGTCATCTTTCTGTACATAACAGTTCCAGAATTATTTATTTTATAAAATAAATAATTTTCGAAAAAAAATAATGAACTTTTTACAAGAATGACAGGAGTACTATTTTTACAAGTGGAAAAGGATTATCACGAAACAAATTTTTATTAAAAAAGTAGAAAGAAATAGAAAAAACACAATAATAAAGCTGGGTATTAAACTTTAATTACTCAGGGAATAATGGAATGATAATTTTTACTTTAACAACACAACCGAATTTATAAAATATTTTTCTCCTTAAACTGAATGAGTTTTGTCCGAAACTTAACTTATTTACTCAATGCAAACAATAGTCGACTTTTTGAGAAAAAAATGACGAGAGGTGTCTTTTCAAACAGCAGCTGATGTTAAAGGCGTAAAACTATTTGACTCGCGTGACTGTTTTGTTTCTCGAAGTTTCTGGTAAGTTTTTAAACTGAAGTAAGTTTTGTTCGTAACTTCTTTTGTTACCCTTTATCTCTAAAATAAGACATTAGTTATGTTTTTAACATATGTAGTTACCGAGATATAGAGGATCGCG
>BGPR01016240.1:21871-34939 GCA_013235015.1 Araneus ventricosus | reverse complement strand
CGCGATCCTCTATATCTCGGTAACTACATATGTTAAAAACATAACTAATGTCTTATTTTAGAGATAAAGGGTAACAAAAGAAGTTACGAACAAAACTTACTTCAGTTTAAAAACTTACCAGAAACTTCGAGAAACAAAACAGTCACGCGAGTCAAATAGTTTTACGCCTTTAACATCAGCTGCTGTTTGAAAAGACACCTCTCGTCATTTTTTTCTCAAAAAGTCGACTATTGTTTGCATTGAGTAAATAAGTTAAGTTTCGGACAAAACTCATTCAGTTTAAGGAGAAAAATATTTTATAAATTCGGTTGTGTTGTTAAAGTAAAAATTATCATTCCATTATTCCCTGAGTAATTAAAGTTTAATACCCAGCTTTATTATTGTGTTTTTTCTATTTCTTTCTACTTTTTTAATAAAAATTTGTTTCGTGATAATCCTTTTCCACTTGTAAAAATAGTACTCCTGTCATTCTTGTAAAAAGTTCATTATTTTTTTTCGAAAATTATTTATTTTATAAAATAAATAATTCTGGAACTGTTATGTACAGAAAGATGACAACTGATAGTACTGCTAGTTTATACAAATCTTGCGAAAAAGTTATTTTGGATATAAATGGAACTTTTGAGGTTACCTGAGTCGTAGGTGAAAAAATTTTTTATTTAGCAAGCTCACTGATAATGACATGTTTGACACGTGCATGGAATTCCAACATTTTTGATATTTAAATCTGTAATTAAACCAAAGTAGCAATTAATTTTAAAAAAAGCGACACGCTTAAGTATCTCAGGTGTCCTTTACGTTCTTCTATGAACTGAAATAACAATAAATGTCCCAAATAGGATGTGCTATATAATTAGGCGGTTAAATGAATTCGTAGGTCAAAGGGTTTATTATTCTTAAGAGAGGTCATTTAATCGTGGAAAGAGTTAAGTTAATAAATTTGAAAGGGTGCAAGAATTTTATGGAGAACTGAAATGATAAAAAATCACATGGAAGAATTTTGAATGAATACAAAGTAGAAGGAACTCGTGCCGCAATGCCAAGTTATTAAAGGGGTGTTATTAAAATCGAGATTGAAAGAAAAAACGTATAAATTCTAGAAAATGGGCGCGTCGTGCAAAGTGAAGCATGTGTTTTGAAGGTTGAAAAAATATAGGAAAAACCATGAATGACTAAATAAGTAAGTTATTTCCGAGAGAAATTTAGTAATTAATCTGTGGGAATGGCTTTTGTCGCAATAGGTTTTATTTTTATAAATGATACTTAACCAAGATAAGTCCTTTCTTTTATTTATAAGTATATAATTGATAATTAAAGAAAATTTAAATATGGTTAATTCTAAAAAAGTAAGTTTCTGAAAAACCCTCTTTCCCGATTTTTTACTATTCGTTGAATCCAACATTCTACAGTGATCAATGCGGATTAATCAGCCTAGGTAGTAAAAATAATGAAACTTGTAGAAAAATATATTATCTATACTTTTTATGGCTTCCTATTTTTTAACTTTTCTGAATAATTAATTAGTTTACAGGTCCTGAATTTCTTTTATTATTTACATATCTAGTCTAATTCCAAACTATCTCTGCACTTCCAACTAATGTCCCGGGTTGTGGGCCCAGGTTCTGGAATGTCTAAGGACGGGAAAACCTACCGGTTTTTTTTTTTTTGTTTCGGTTAACCGGTTTTTTTCGATTATTTTTTTGTCCCGGTTATAACCGGTTATTTACTTTAAATCCAATAACCGGGTAAAATAACCGGCAAAATCAGATAACTAAAGATAGACTCGATTTTAAGTTCGATTTATGAAGTTTTGAATTTCATCATCTTTGGCCAATCAACGGCCGCCGCTTCCTCGAGGCGGACATTGAAATGGTCTAAAATAGTCATAGTCAAGATTTCACAACTCGATTAGTTTTGGTCGCAGAAGAGTGGAACATTTTGTGTAAAATTTGAGTGTGACAAAAGTATTTTAATAAATCTGATTAAAAAAAAAATAGGACCGGGGGAATGTATAAAAATTTAGACATAGTTATTTTTTTATTTTTATTCACATAGACATAAACAACACAAAATACGATTATGTACGTCTGTACTCTCTAATTTCTTTTTTTGTCTGTCTACATTACTTAATACAATTCTTAAAATTTTGTCTACAATACTTACTTATTGTATTAATTACTCATTTATTATTATTACTTATTGTACTAATTACTTATTTATAATCATTACTTATTACATTATTTACTTATTTATTGATATTACTTATCGTATTAATACTTACTTGTTGTATATAGTTATTAATGAAAAATTTTGTCTACAAACGTTTTTCATTTTAAAAAACAAACAACCGAAAACCGGTTATTTTGAGCGGTTTTAACCGCCCGGTTAAACCGAAGGTTGAAAAAACCGGTATAATCGAAAGCCGGTTGTTTTTGCAATACCCGCCATTTCTAGTAGTGTCCCACATTGCAGTTTTAAAAAGTACTTGATTACTTCAATGAAAAGATGCGAAAATGTGAACCTCCCTCTACCTGGTTTCAGACCGAACTTTGCCAACGAGAAAGATGACGGGCCAAATGTGGTACACCTCTGCGAAACGCTCTTCACGTGCAGCTAACTCGTAGTAAACAGAGGGAGCTCAGGTCTTTCAACTCGGGGCCCGGGACAATTCAAATTCATAGCTCAACCCTTTTTTCCCTCGCGCGTCCATTCGCCTCGTTTCGTGCCACTTTTTTTTTTTTCTTCCAAATCTTGAGGTTTCTCTGATGTTTACTTTCTTCACATTTTAATGCATGCGAGTTAGATTTTAATCCGAACAATCTATAGGCGATATCCGGCGGCTACTTTCAATTATTGTTCTTAAAAATTTAGCTTGCCAGCTTGGTTGTCAGATTTTGTGTGATCCTAAGCACGGAATTGTCAAAACGAGTTTTTTTAATGAAAGTTTAAGCGAAATAAAAAGTATTAAATAGTGTTAATAGTTGCTGATGACGAATTTCAGCGATAAGAGAAGAACTTGGATTTATAAATGAATTCCAGAAGTAAAATTAAAGGTTTAATTATTTCCCCTTCAGTCAGAATCAAGAAATAAAGGAGTTAGAATTTTTTTTTTCCTTTGGCGTACTGTGTACTACTGCAAAGATTAAAGCATAAATAAAATTTCAAGCCTGTAGATGAAAAATTAAAGAAGTTACCCCATGTCCGGCATCCGGACAATACCGGATATTTCAACTAAAAAAAGATACAAAATCACACAAATTTCACTTTAAAATAGTTGTCAAAGAGTAATAAAATATTATAGAAGCCTTTTAAATGGTAAAAAAATGATTAAAAACAAGAAATTACTCGAAAAACAAAATTCACCACCGAGCTCCATTTTGGGAAGAACGATGATTTCCTCAATTTTTTGGAAGAAACTAAAAAAAAATAAAATGATTCCATGCCCGAAACGAAAAATTTTTGCAACAATTATATTGATAAGAAAATCGAGAACCAAATAATAAAAACATCATGTAGTTTCGTCAATTATTGAATTAATAGAAGCAGTTCAAAGTTGATGTCCGGGATACCGGACACCAGGTCTGAAGGGGTTAATTAAAATTTCATATTAAAAGTTAACATATGAAATTGAGAGTTATTTTCGTAAAGGCGGTCTGTTGCTTTTTTTCATTCAAACATTTGTTTTGTAATAATTTGCTTATAGTATAAAAATATCCTATGTCATTCGTATAAATATAAATTAGCTTAAATTTCTTAGATAAGCATCCATGATTTTTTAACTTGTTTTAAATATTTCTAAGCATTATAAGGATTTAATCTATACATAGCATAAAATGAAGTTGTGTGTATGTGTGAATGCTTAAAATTCGAGAAATACTGAACTGATATTGGAGATATTTGTACCATTTTGTAGGGCATTTATCGAGGAAGGTTTTAGTATATTAAAAGCATATCAAAATCAAAGAGGGAGTTTAATAATTGCGATTTTAATAATTATTTTCCTACCACGATCCGCGCATGCGCAAAGTAGCAGTATCTGTGCTTTGCGTATGCGCGGAATTCATGTCTGTTTAAATCTCCCCTTAAAACGTCTGTATGTGTGCAGTGGCGGTTTTTCGCACAGGTGTTAGAGGTGCTCGTCTCGTACCTCTAGAATCTAGAGGACCTCAAAATCTATTCGATGTAGATCGTAGTGCTAAGCTAACGGTGAATTTGCGACATTGGGTAGGGGAAGGAGGCCTCAAATCAATGTTACGCCTGTGGCCTCATATTGACAAAATCCGCTACTGTATGTGTGAACATTTATAAGTCGAGAAATACAAAATGTTTATTGGAGATATTTGTACCGTTCTGTAGGGCATCTATCGACGCTTTTCAAATTCAACAAGGGAGTTAAATAATTAAATCCAATCCAACATCGATCCGGTATGTGTAAAATACCATCCTCGGTCCGCGCATGAGTAAAACAGCAGGATAAGTGCTTTGGGTATGCGCTGAATTTATGTTTGTTTACATCTCATTTTAAACGGCTATTTTAAAGATTTGCGACTGATTTCAAAATTTCCATATCGCAGATTGCATTTTACACATTCAGTGGATCCATGAATGTCTAGAACAGAGAAACGCGTGCGGAGTTGCGGGTACAATGGCTAGTTAAGAATAAAAGGATAAAAATTATAAGGAATAAATAAAAGGGATTAAGGATAAAAATTAAATGAATGCAAGAATGATAAGGGAATAAAACAGCAATTGTTAATAAAAGATTATTTTTTTACGATAAACATCCCTCCATACTTAGTTTTTGAAAAAATTTCACATCAAAATAACCAACCCTGTTAGCCCAAGATGCTCTATAATATTGCTACGATATTTTCACGATATTATACAGCATTCACAATATCGAACAACATCGTTGAGGTATCGTACAATATCTGATGCTAATAGGGATGTTTTTTAATTAAGTTTCACTGGCAAATCATTCTTTTTGAGAAAAATTCTGTTTCAAAGGACTCGAGAGAAAAAAAGAAAGTAAAAACGATTTTCATTGAATAACAAACTAGGTCTCTAAAATGTGGAGACCAGACTTACGCTCCTTGATAGATTTTATCTTATCATCTATTTCTATGAGGCCTTTCTCAGTAGCAATAGGGATAGTTTCGAAATTGTTCGATCTTTATCAGCGGCTGAAGCAATAATGAAACCTGCATATTTCGAAATCCAGGGTAATGGTTGAGGTGAGGTTGAAATTTAAACTTCCCATGTGCAACTTAGATCAGAATTCGGGACCGACGGCACCGCCCATCACGGAGCTTAAGAAGAGAAGGATAGAAAAAGTATGTAAAAAAGACAAAACAACAATAATAGAAACAATTTATTTGGTGCACGCAAAAAGTGCAGCATCATTCAGGAAAAAATTGCGAGGTACAAAGATAAAAATACAAATTAAGGGAAGTGTTAATTGTGATAGAGGTAAAAATACAATAATATTAACAAAAAACGAATGAAAAAGAACGATGAGGAAGAAGAATCTGGTGGATGATGTCATCAGAGGCCTTCATCCATTTAGATTCAAAATTAGAATTTGTTGTTTAATGGGCCTATTCTAATTTTGAATCTGCATGGATGAAGGCCTCTGATGACATCATCCACCAGATTCTTCTTCCTCCTCGCTCTTTTTCATTCTTTTTTTGTTTAATAGGCATAATCTAATTTTGAATCTGGATGGATCAAGGCCTATGATGACATCATCCACCAGATTCTTCTTCCTCATCGTTCTTTTTCATTCGTTTTTTGTTAATATTATTGTATTTTTACCTCTATCACAATTAAAACTTCCCTTAATTTGTGTTTTTATCTTTAAAAAGAGAAACATTCTCAGCTTTGGCACTTATCTTGTATGCTAGGGTTTCCAGGGCCGGAAACAACCAACTTAATTCTGAGCCCCAGAAATTACCCTCTTTCGCTTGATTCCAAGCGGACTAACCAGTTAAATGGATAGGCAACCAACCAATTGATACCCTATGGATCACAAGCCACAATTGTCCAAAAGGTTTTCAAGCACGGCCAACACGTGGGGGTATATAGCTGTCCCAGAAAAGTTCCAGCGTTCTATTTATAGAACAGTTACATTTCACTTTTGTGGATGAAGCATTGTTTCATTTTTGCTTTGTGTATGAAGTCAATATGCAGTACCAAACTCCTAAATAGTTTTCAACAGGCATATATTGTCAGTTAGCCAGATTTTGAAGTCAAAGTGTTGTTGTTTTGAATTTTTTTGATTTTTCCTTTGATTGATTTTTGACGTGTTGCAAAGGAATTAGAAACGGATTTTAAATATTTGATATTTTACTGTATTTCAAAGATCTTTAATATTTTCGGAAAAAAAGTTTTTAAAAATGATTTTAGACGTTTTCTTAAATTTTTTTCTAAATAAATAAATAAAACCAAAAATAATTTTTTTCTCCGATTTTAATTTTAATTTGCATTTAACTTAATCTTAGTGTTTTAGAAATAGAAATTTATTGAAATCTTTGCGTTAAATTAATTTGGGCGTTAATGGGTTAAGGTGAGCAAAGGAATGACAGATTCTCCAGGAGAGCCCCATGCCTCTCCTCCTTCTCCGTAAAAAACCAGCGGGTCTCCCCTAAACTTTCTTGTATACTCCTAACACATGTGGAGAAAAAATAAGCTAAAAGGCAGTAAAACGAACAAGCGTCCCTAACGCAGTGGAGAAAAAAGCTTGGGAATAGGAAGCTCGGAGGTAAAAGGCGTGGGTAGAAGCGGAAAGGATTAGCGCAAGTGAATCGCTCAATTACGCAATATTGGCCTCGCATCATTGTGTGATGAGAAAAGACAAATAGGCGATTTGAACACCTTTTTTTCGATCGATTGAAACGAAAATTGGGCACGGATCTACAGTTGATGTCAGCAACCGACGTACCAATTTTTATTATTTATCTAAGCCAAAGGGTTTACGGGTTATAATGTTTAGAAGTATGCGATTATACAGCCCGACAGACCATCAACCCTTCGACGGATTTGGTCCAAACTTTGATACGGACCTATATTCATGATGATAAAACTGTGTACCGAATTTTATCCATCTAGCTATTCAAGTTTTTGAATTATAGTGTTCACATGAATACGGACAGACAGACAGACTTCCCTTAGATGGATTTTGTCCAAAATTTGATAGAAACCTACAAATTATGTGTCAAGATCACGTACCAAATTTCATCCCCGTAGCTCTAATAGTTTTTGAGTTATCGTGTTCACAGACATACATAATTCCAAAATTGTGTTTTTCGGACTCAGGGAGGTCTAAAACGTGGAGATTCGTCAAAATCTCGAGTTCGAATTTTTTTGACGATTACAATTCTTTCTCCTTGTACACTTCGAATACGAGAAAGTAAAAAACAGACAGAACCCAGTGCACACAAGTGAAGGTCCGCAACATTGTGTCAAAGTAGTAAACAAGCAATCAAACTGAAGTCATGAATATACAGGGTAATTCAAAATTTCACCGATTGCAAATGGCTATAGTGACACTTCTGTTTTCGTAGATAATCCGTCCGCAAACAATCGGCGAAATCCGAAACCTACGAAAGCCAAGGCAATTATTTCCATATGAATCGATGTAAATGCAATGAATTCGTTCTAGACATTCCAAAATACTTACGAAATACACATTTTAAAGATAAATAAATATAGTGTTTATTACTAAAAACGATAAGAAATTATTAAAGAATACATAAACATTTAACATGGCATTTACATATAAGGGTTGCCTAAATGAAAAGTGGACAAAGTTGAATTAAAAGAATACCTTTATTGGAAATCAAAAGAAATCGGTATGTGCGTTGTAACACAGGTCCCATTGTTTAGGTAACAGGTCTATCTCTATGAGCCCGACAGGGCCCCAATGCGTCCGCGTCGACTGAGGACGGTGTCGGACGTTTTGGGGCGGTTGGGAGTATTTTAGGGGAGTAAGGAAGTTCCCAAAGCCACCCGGGCAGATTATCTCAGCGGAGTGGAGAGTAGCAAAAGAAGAAAGACAGTTATTTACTAGATGAAATTATATTTATTAGAAGAAGAAGAAAATAAATCCAATTTATATATTTTATACATTTCATTATGATCTATATAAGGAAATTGTTAACTTGCTTTATGCAAAAGATATTGAAAATGTTCATTTTAGTAAAAAAATTAAGAAAACTGTTCCCCCTCCCTTTTAAATTCTTTTATTGACACTGATCAATTCACACATTGTTTCTAACAGAAATCTTTCAGGCCAACTTTTTTTTTTGAAATGTAAATTTATTTACTTCCTCATTTATTGTTTTTGTTTGTATTGCTACAAGCAAATTTTACCAAAGAAAATAATTTAGATTCCATAAAATTGTCGATTAGGGGCTGTCCATAAATGATGTCACGCTTGGAGGGGGGGAGGGGGTTCGTGAAATTGTGACAGTTTGTGACAAGGGGAGGAGAGGAGGTATCAAGAAGTGTGACATCGAACATTTTGTTAAAAATAAAAACATTTAAAATCAGCAGATTAAATTTTGAAATTACCAGAATTTGCGGGATTTTTTTTAATCGGGGCTAAAACAACTTTCTTGTGATTTTTTTTTTCACTTATATTCCTTTCTTTTCGAAAAAAGCCTTCAGGGTAGGTTCTGTGAATATGGGAGGAAGAGTCGTAGTAGTAAATGATTCCGAGTAATTTCTATTTTATGATTGTGTATATAATTTTATAAATGTTCATATAAATTAATGTGACAAATGAAATGAGATGGCAATTCCATTAAGTAAAACTAATATTGAGGCGGTTTTTTAAAATTCAATCCGTGTAAGAGTATTTTGTGTTCATAAAGTAAAGATAAGATTTAAAGCAAAATATATCAAATTCCAAAATATTACTTTTTTTCAGTTGCTCTTTTATATTAATATTTTATTACTATTGTAAATTAATTAGGTTTTTTGTTGTAAACCTTAATCTTATTTCATACAAAATAAGCACATATAATCATTATTATTGTTATGCTCGCAAATGTCATTAAAATACATAGTTAAAGTTTAAAAATAAAATTTGAAATATGATCTATAACGTAGTGCTTTGTTTCTGAACTGCAAGCATATGTTTATGTAATATAGCGTGGCATGTGACAAGGAGACGAGGGGGTATGGCGAAGTGTGACACATTGTGACAAAGGGGGGAAGGGGTAAAAAATATTGTAAAAAAGTGTGATATCATTTATGGACAGCCCCTTACTGTTTTTCTCAACTTTTCAAAAACATAAGTTAAAAATTGCAAACAAGACTTCTGAATAAGATTTTGAAATAAAGTTAAATTCTAGACATATTTAAATTCAATTAAAAAACAATTATTATTTCAATGATTGTAAAATTAGAAACCGATTGAGATACATCTGATTTTTAAAAAACTTTCCTGATGTTGTGCGAGTTCTAATTTTTTGCTGAAAGTGCTATATTGAATTTAGTATATACTAATTATGAAATTAATCAGAAGATATTAAATTGGCTTGTCAACTGATAATTTGATATGCTGTCGGATATGCACAACGGAAAGGAACCGAGTTTCGTTACGGAGTACCGCGAGGACGCGAAGCGTCCGATGCACCTCCACATCTAGTTAATGAATGGGCTTCTAATTAAATTAACGTTTAAAAAATTCGAATAAGAGATTTAAAATCAGATGAATTAAAAAAGGGGAAGCTAATTAAAGCAGGGGTAGCAATTTGCATAAGATTTTTTAGCGGAAAACACTGCGAAACGCTAGAGTGGTGTGGACTTTAGGAAGAAGTGGGTTTTCCGTGTCTGGATCCGTATTTTCATTAAGGTTACAGTGCTGCAACTAGGAGAGACTAAAATAGAAGGCGAATAAGGTCTAAAAAGATGGAGAAAAACGAAATTTAGCAGGGAAATGGTGATGGAATTAAGTTATGAGCTCTCGGAAATAAGCGCGGGTTTGCACAACGCAGTGGTTTAATGAGGTCGAAACGAAAAAATTTTTGAGGATTTTACGGGTCCATATTCGCATCGACTGTACTTACATCCCGACGTCTTTTAATTGTCGGAAGTTTTCATATGTGTAGTCCAGCATCGCTCTGGGTCTCTTACGAGAAGTCGGAACAGATATGCTCCAGAGTATCAGTCGCTCTACATGAATAAAATAACGAACATTTGAGAACATAGATAGTAAAAATTTTTCTCACCAGGAACGCGTTTTTTACTTTCTCGTATACGAAGTATACAAAGAGAAAGTATTGTAATCGTCAAAAAATTCGAACTCGAGATTTTGACGAATCTCCACGTTTTAGACCTCCCTGAGTCCGAAAAACACAATTTTGGAATTGTGTCTGTCTGTGAACACGATAACTCGAAAACTATTAGAGCTACGGGGATGAAATTTGGTATGTGGTCTTTAAACATAACTTGTAGGACTCTATCAAATTTTGGTCAAAATCCGTCAAAGGGAAGTCTGTCTGTCTGTATGTTCGAGGTCATGCGAACGCTATAACTCAAAAACTTGAAAGGCCAGATGGATAAAATTTCATACACAGTTTTATCGTCATGAATGTAGGTCCGTATAAAATTTTAGGCCAAATCCGTCAACGGGCGACTGTCTGTCGGGCTGTATAATCGATTACTTGTTTAACTCCATACGCATGCGTAGTGGTAGAAATGCCTGTGCAAAGAAGGGACACTCCGAAAACTTGGCAGTTTGCCAAAAACCAATTCTAGCGGCGAGATTTTGTAAGGAAGCAAACATTTAGGGCGTCTCGTTTTACTGGCGTACTGGAAGCAATCTCTGCGCATGCGTAAGCTATTCAGCGAGCAAGATATTCTTCTGTTTTCTTCTCCGCACGCGGAACTCGCATTGCTAGAGTTTGATAAAAAAAAAATAAATATAGCGAAGTTTTAATACATACGCATCTTTTTGAATATGATTATTCACCTCAGTATTTTACTATCACTATAATCTACAATGAAAAACCTTCTGATAGTCATTGCATTCTGGGTTACAGTTGGTTCCAACTATCAACGCAGGGGGAAGGGAAATGACAAATGTTTGAAAAGTATACGAGAAAGTTTAGGGGAGGCCACTCCCGCTTGTTGTTTTAATTGTGTTTTAACTGCAAAACAGAAGATATATTTTTTAAGACTCCATAATTGCACGGAGATTCTCTTTGTGTTATCTTTACTTCATTAGCTTCTCAGAAGTGGAAATTCGCAGGAGGGGAAGGGGGAGAGAGAGGTTACGTTCTTTAACATTTTATATTGTCGCACGGCATTTTAAAATTAGAGATTTATTTTTAAATATTAAACTATCAATATATTTCGTTACAAAAATAATAAATTTTAATAATGAAATCTTAAACCTTTTCAACAACGGTGTTTACAGTTTTGCTAGCCACAAACGCCGCATTTAACTGTGTCTTACATATACACAAACGAGCTCAATTTGTCACGTTAGTATAATACATGGCTTAATGGTTTTAAAAGACAAATAAGAACGAAAACAGCTGCCTTCTTTTCTTAATATTTAAAAATAAAGTTGTCATTTAAAGATATTATTTTTCAAAATATATTTTTTTTTCTAATTAATCGAATTACTTGATTCTTTAATGTGCTCTAAGTGCGTTTTTGTTCTTGAAATATTTGAAAAAATAAAATTAATTAATTTCATCAACAATACAGAGTTAATTAAGGTGTTTGGGACGTGCACACATTGCATACTTCAATAAATCTGAATAGCCTACCAATTTTCGAAAAAGAAGGTTACGATTCTTTTTGTTTATAATTCCTATTTTCCTTTAGTTTTTAAACATAAACACCGCATTTTTGTCACATTGATATCCATAAAAACTTGTCTTGAGGGTAATTCTCTCATATACTTGTTGAACACTCATTTAGAGTTGTGCAAAAATAAGATGACGTATCTTTGAGATATTGATGATTAGCGATTTTTTGCCGAAAAAACTGACTGCCAGGATGATAATGGAAGGCTGTTTCGGAAAGCATTGCTTGTGTGTTCACAATTCTCCTAGGAGCTCCCGAGATAAACGAGTCCTTTTTTTAATAAAATGTCTGAAGTTGGAAGAAATTTCCGAGTGTTAAAAGCAACCACCTTCTCCCCTGACAGATTTGTTGCTTTTTTTCATAGTCTTTAGTTTATTTGTCCGCTCTATAAGCAGAGGCGGCCTGAGGTAAATTTACCAACCGGGCAAAGCAACAATATGCCCCCCCCCCAACACACATAACCAACGTATTTTTAAAAATTTCTATTACGTCTGTATTCTAAAAGCTTATCAAGCAAATGGGACTTAATAATATTATGGCTAGAATTTTTGAACTTCAGATATATTTAAGTTTATATAGGTCTTATTGAAACTAAAATAATATATTCAACAAATTTATTTAAAAAATATTTTACTTTATTTCAAAACAGTATTGTAAGTTATGTTCAAAAATTAACTTTTATTGTTTTTTATCCGTAAAATTTCTCAAAACAAATTTACAATCTAAAAAAATCAAATTTACAATCTATCTAAATCTTCTTCTTTTACTGAACTCCACGCAAAGCTAGTTTCATGTGATTTTTTTGTCATGTGATTTGAAAATTTCTCATGTGCTGAGTTTCCAATCATAAAATCTTGATGCTGATGCAAAGGACATTTGTTCAAAATCGAAAAGGCGGCAGAAGAAACGAAAAAAATTGCATTCACAGGAACTTCTTTGATTCGAACTGTAACTTACTATGTTGCCGTTCTGAAAATTTTCTAAAGTTGAAATTTCAACTTATGTTGATAGACCTTCTCGAGGTTTAACATTCTCTATTTTGATAAATTTCTTCATCCTGTCTTTTTTGTTTGCTGCTATATTTTTGGTCCTATAAAATGAACCTAATGTTCTTTTTTTCAGTTATTTTAGTGAAATAACAGAATACTTATTCTTTTATAGGTTATAACGTTATCACAATTTAAATTTGATGTTCACAACACAAATAACTATGAAAAAGTGGGTTTGCGATTATGGGCGCAGGTG
>BGPR01016240.1:0-11364 GCA_013235015.1 Araneus ventricosus | reverse complement strand
ATTGACTTTTTGAAGATTGATTTTGATTTGAATATACTTATTGAATCCAAATGATTTATTTTGCATCAAAAATTCTGTGAATTATTTTCTTGCACTTCAAATGAAAACGATTTTCATCATCGAAAAAGTCATGAATTTAAACTTATATTTAAGATTTTCTAATTAATTCTGAATGGTACTGTAATTTTTTTAAAAAATATAAGTAACATTTGAATATCCATGGAATATAAGCAGTAATATAAGAAGAGCAATTTTTTTAAAAATCTTAAAGAAGTTGGAACAGCCTCTGTGCCACCGCCCCTAAAAGGGTTAAAATATAAATTCCATGTAATCAAATAGAAGGAAAAAAACTAATTAAAGTGAACTATTTGCTTTAAAATTGATAATTAAAATCTCACCTTACGCTTATATTCAAAACAAAACGGATATCGAGTTTAAGGCTGTTTCTTAATGTGCTTCGTGATATACAATTTTAATAGATATAGATAAATTACTCATCGGATGCCGTTATAGTTGTATTAACACATTTAGGAACAACACAGTACTTGTCTCTTTCCGACATTATTTTATCTGATGCGGTAGCCGGAAAATATAGGGAAAAAAAGCAAAATCTCTATAGCGAGCCCCCCCCCCCCCGTTTCGGCACATGTGACGTCAAACCAGCTTCGTACCAAAATGGATCGTTTTTCCCGCGTCATCTGAGAGACGAACTTTGATTGCAAATATAATTTTAAAAAAACTGCTTAGAAAATTTTTTTAATGTTGTTGTTCATTTTGAAGCATTTTCAATCGATGAGAAAAATATATATATATATATATATATGCTTAAGTTCCCGATTATACCTTTTAGTGAGAATGGTATGGAGTTTTTCCTCTTTACACACAGAAAATTTAAATCTTTAAAAATTTTAATATTTTAAATTTTCAATTCTGTTTGCTTATTTATTTATGCAAAGTAAAAAAAAAAAATGGAAGTGTTTTTTAAAGAAGCTTTCCAGAGCAGATAAACAATTGAATATCAATAAATTTATTTCCTTTCAGATTGAATACTTACGTTGACTTACCAAAACATATGTACACATTCAAAAATCATATAGTTCCAGTGTACTTTTAAAAAGTTCAAAAATTAGGATGATGCTACAGAAATCTCTTCAAAGTATCAATGCCATTTGAATACATAGATATGAATTTCATCCCAGGTACTTATTAAAGTTTAGAATAGATTACTTTGTATTTCTGACATCCCAAATAGTAACCAACGGGAGTGGCCTCCCCGAAACTTTCTTGCATACGACCAGTAATGTGGAGTAGGTAAATACCCAGTGGGTAGGTAAATATTTTTGGAGTATATACCCGGGTATTTACCCACGACCTGGGTATTTTGAGAAAAAAAAATTATGAATGGTGATTTACAATGAAAAATATAAAATTTATGTATTCCCAAAAATTTGATATTTTGCAAAAAAAGTGTCATTGACCGCATTCCGCGCGCATAAAAATTGCGTATGTTCGCAATTTGTAAGCGCGCTGAGGGTACCACAACTAATAAGATTTTATTTAACGTTTTTGAGTACAAAATTTTATAATAGATATCACAAAATATTTCACCACACCTCTGGTTAATCAAGGTCGTCCAACTAGAGAATGTCATAACGAAGTTTATATTTAGGGGGTTGCCATAATTTCCGAAGCACGCGTTTGCCGCTCGCTACTATTTCCTTCCTAGGCCGCGCCAAGGCGAAAGGAAATCATACTGTAAACAACCGCTTGGCGACATGTCGCCAATACACAACAGCAATTGCAATTTGAACGCCTTTTTTAACCGACTGACACAAAAATTGGGCACAAATCTACAATTAAGGTTAGAAGAACACATACAGAATTTTATTTATCTGAGTAATTTGCTAAGAAGTTATTGTATTGAAAAGTATGCGATTATACAGACCAACAGACAGTCAACCCTTTGACGGATTTGGCCGAAAGTTTTATACGGACTTACATTCGTGATGATAAAACTGTGTACCAAATTCTATCCAAGTAGCTATTCAAGTTTTTGAGTTACAGTGTTCACAAGAACGTGAACAGACAGATTTCCCGTAGATGAATTTTGTCCAAAATTTGATAGAAAGCTACAAATTATGTTCAAATATCACATACCAAATTTCATCCCCGTAGCTCTAATAGTATTCGAGTTATCGTGTTCACAAACTGACATAACTCCAAAATTATGATTTTCGGACTCAGGGAGGTCAAAAAGTGGAGATTCGTCAAAATCTCGAGTTCGAATTTTTTCACGGTTACAATACTTTCTCTTTGTATACTTCGTATACTAGAAAGTAAAAAGTGTAAAACGGTGGTTGCCAAAGGTTAATAATTTTACACGCACAGAATTTTGGAAAACTACAAATTTTAGCATCATTTAATTACGGATGGGTATTATACCATATGAAATGGCAAACATTTCTATCTTTTAGAAGGTAGACTATATTACACACCAAGGGCCATTTCAATTTTTAAGCAATTTCAAATTATAAAAAAATTCTTGAAATCTATCCTACATTCATAAATATACAAAAATAAATATAATTACCATTCCTCATGCAGGCATAGCGAGTATCTGCACTCATGCGATTGCTAGGGAAAGATCGAGCAATATGGAAGTTAGTTAGCAGCTCCATTGTCATTATCCCGTAGCTCCATACGTCAAAATTTCGTCCATCATTTCGTCTCTCATTTCTGCGTGTCCGTGACGTTTCTGGGGGGTGGTACACATCGGGTAATCCGATGTCATGCCTGCATGAAAACACATGAATGGTTCTTAGTAACAGAATGCCAGAAATCAACACGTTAATCACCACAATACAAAACAAAAAATTCGACCTGCCCGGCCGTGGGGAACAACTGACTCATTATACATATAAAATCATAAAAACCGGGACATAATTATTTTTTTCACCAAAACTGTCAAAAATAATGTTTTTGTACGTAGTCAAGGGAACGAAGTAAATTTGTCTGACGCGATCTCATAGAACAAACTGGCTACCTTTACGTTAGCTAACCAGCTTATTTTGTTTGGTAGATCATTACCAACCATTACCTACCTTTACCTGTCTTAAGTATTTTTATGGCCAGTATGAATCATAGTTGAGCTACGGACAAAAACGCAAAAGAATTCGCGGCCCGAACAAATACATTACATGTGAGACGCACTTGCTTCACGTAACGATTAACGTGTTAACATGCGTGATTCACACTGCCCGAACAAATACATTACCTGTGAGACACACTTGCTTCACTTGGCGATTAGCGTGTTAAGACCAGTTATATTACGAAGCCAAATTCGATCCAGAAGACCGAAGCCATTGAAAAACAAATGTCAGCATTTTCACGTGCATCAATATCTTTTGACAAACACGCCACGGCAATTCAGGAGATTACTAGATTCAAGCCAAGTTCTAATTCAAAACATTATTTATGCTCAGTAATTATTACAGAGGTCTGCGATGAAAAAATTGTCGGTAAAGCAAGTGGTGTTTTTTATAGTTTTTTGGATGAATATTACTGGAAAAATAATGAAAAAGTTCCATCACGTACAGTTTCATCACAAATCGCAATCTGTTTTTTACGAATTTAGTATATTTCGGACCAAAAAAGTATTATTTATGAGTTTGACAAACGTATTTATGGACTTAAAATAGTAAATTGGTGGATTAAACTACAAAACAAGAAAGAAGAAACTATTTAAATCCAGAATATTCCTCTGAATCGGTAAATTACCAATTAAACACAATATTAAAGACAGAGGAAACCAGTTGAAACCGGATACCTCTCCTGCTTGCCAAAAAAAGTGTTACTTCCACCGCTTCACATAAAATTAGGTCTTATGAAACAATTTGTGAAGGCTTTACCAAAAGAAGGTGAATGCTTCAAATACTTTTGTGACCATTTCCCGGGTTTATCCGAAGCAAAAATGAAGAAAGGTGTGTTTATAGGACCAAAGACCAGGAAAATTATGAAAGATTAAAATTTTGAGACTAAAATAGAAAAAAACGAAAGAAAAGCATGGGAATCTTTCAAACTAGTTATTACTAGCTTTCTTGGAAACAAAATGGACCCAAATTACAAATCTATTGTAGAATAGATGATAAAAAATTTCCAGATTTTAGGCTGTAGTATGAGTTTAAAAGTTCATTTTCAAAAGTTCAAGTATTCGCACCTGGACTATTTTCCTGAAAATTTAGGTGCAGTTAGTGAGGAACAAGGTGAAATATTTCACCAAGATATAAAGGAAATGGACAGGCGATATCAAGGAAAATGGAATGTCAGCATGATAGTCGACTACTGCTGGATGCTACAAAGAGACAATCCCTGCAAAGTTCACAAGAGGAAAAGTGGCAAAAGAACTTTTAAGGTAAAGAAAAAAACGTTACTACAAGGACTTGTAACTTTCTATCTATACTTAAAAATTATTTGAAATTCATATATATATATATAATTCATATGGATTTATGAATTAATGAAATTTAAATGAAATGTCAAAATTTCGCGATTTCAACTGTTTCCTTCAAAATATGCAATCACTTTGTAAAAAATCCTTATGCGTCAGAAATAAATGGATTTCATTTTTAGAATCAGCACGAAAAATAACACAAAAATCAGTCATCAAAATTAAAACAATTTTCAAAAAGTATTTTTTTGCAGGCCTGTGTTATCTTTCGCTATAAACATTCTAAAAAAGAAACCAGATGAATTCTCAACGTCAAATATTTTATAAACGTCTATACTACAATTCAACATATATTTTTCTGGTATGCTTTGAAAATAATAATTATTTCTTACCTTCGGATGTGCGATGATGTTCGCCTGAGGAAAGTAAAATCTGCCATCAAGGCTCGTTTTGCTCGCCGTGAGATCAACACATTGTCCGATGTTATGTCCAAGTGACACAACTGCCTCCCATATAGGAAATTGATGCCAGAAGGCGCCTGATACAACCACATCTTCAATTGCTGCAACGCCTCTGCAACTTCTCTCACAACAGTAAACAAACCTTGTTCATACACTTCCATCTCAAAGCAAATAACATTTAGCGATTCAAATATTGTCCATTCTAACAGTGCGACAATATTCTCGTGCTTCAATCCAAACCATAGCTGCCCTTCTCCTTCGCTTACGTTGTTTAAAAAGACGCGTTTTACAGCAACGTCACCTTCATTTTGGCGCCTTCTGAAACGCATCACAACTCCATAGGAGCCTTCCCCGAGCGACTTAGGGTGACTGTATCCATGGGGTCTATTCTGGGTTCCGTTGTTAACGTGCGGAACCCAACCCAACTCCCAACCCAACCGGGGGTACCAGAATAGACCCCCATATCGCTCATTCAGCAAACAATTAATATCTGTAAAAGCCTTCATTGAATCACCAATTTCACCGCCATCCGAATTCACGTCGAAAGAGGCCATTTCAAAACCTCAAAATATAGTTCACACGTGCCGGAAGAAAAGTTTCTACCGAACTGTACAACCGCCCAAAACCAACTGACTTTATTTTCGAAGCAGAGATGTTCGGATCGATTAATCGAGAGATTACAAAATCAAAAATAAATTTAAACGAATACTTTTTACTTTTTAAAAAATATTGCTATTTAAATATGTTTTGAAAAGATACTTCGAGATATTTCAATTATTCTTAATGCATATAAATTGGCATTGGATGAAAAAGTGTTAAATTGAAATTAAAAGAGGATGAATATTTTACAACTAGATAAAACTGAGAATTGCGAATTTATTCGAAATGAAATTAATGCAACAAGAATTCACTATTTCGAAATATCCTTTCAAAAGAAAACATTTTAATATTAGCTGTGTCGTATTCAATATTAGCTGTATTAGATTAAATATATAGGCATATCTAAATATAAAGCAAAAAACTAATAGATGAGAAAACTGCGAAACATCTAAGTCACCATACATAATGAATGAGAAAAATAATATTCTGCTTTAGAAAATAAAATGAAATTATCTGAGAAAAAGTCAGATTTCCAGAAATTACGATTTAGAACTAACTTCAATTTAAAATTCTATTAGAGAAAAATGGAACATTTTCTTTCATACATGAATTTATGCATGAAAACCTTTTTAATAATTATAAAACGGAGAGACAAAAAAGTTTCTCGCAAATTGGTCCTTTAAAAGATTAATTAGTTATTCAGTGAAAGCAAGCATAGATTGTATTTTGATTTGAATATTAAATATCAAATAGCAAATTGTTTTGCATTCTCAATTCACAACATTTCTGTGTAGAGTTTTATTGCCTTATTAATGTTATTAGAAATAACAGCAATGAGCTCAACATAGTACAAAAAGAAATTTTCCCAAAAAATTATCGACGCTTTTACTTTCTCGTATACGAAGTATACAAAGAGAAAGTATTGTAATCGTCAAAAAATTCGAACTCGAGATTTTGACGAATCTCCACGTTTTAGACCTCCCTGAGTCCGAAAAACACAATTTTGGAATTATGTCTGTCTGTCTGTGTGTGTGTCTGTCTGTCTGTGAACACTATAACTCGAAAACAAATAGAGCTACGGGGATGAAATTTGGTATGTGGTCTTTAAACATAATTTGTAGGTTTCTATCAAATTTTGGACAAAATCCGTCAAAGGGAAGCCTGTCTGTCTGTATGTCCGAAGTCATGCGAACACTATAACTCAAAAACATGAATAGCTAGATGGATAAAATTTGGTACAGTTTTATCGTCATGAATGTAGGTCCGTATAAAATTTTGGGCCAAATCCGTCAACGGGCTGACTGTTTGTAGGTCTGTATAATCGCATACTTGTTTTACTCAAGTTAGTATGGTTGGCGTTTGACCTTGGCGGTCTACAAAGGAAATTGTAGCAAGCCGCAAACACGCGCTTCGGAAATTATGGCAACCCCCAAAACGAAACTTCATTCTGACATTCTCCAGATGAAAGGTATGGTGAAATCTTGCTCTGTATAATGGCATACTTGTTCAACTCCATGCGCATGCGTAAATGCCTGTGCAAAGAAGGGATACTCCGAAAACTTGGCAGTTTGCCAAAAACCAATTCTGGCGGCGAGATTTTGTAAGGAAGCAAACATTTAGGGCGTCTCGTTTTACTTGCGTATTGGAAGCAATCTTTGCACATGCGCAAGCTATTCAGCGAGCAAGCTATTCTTCTGTTTTCTTCTCCGCACGTGGAACTTGCATTGCTAGAGTTTGATAAAAAAAATAAATATTGCGAAGTTTTAATACATACATATCTTTTTGAATATGATTCTTCACCTCAATATTTTACTATCACTATAATCAACAATGAAAAACCTTTTGATAGTCATTCCATTCTGGGTTACAGTTGGTTCGAACTTTTTATCAACGCAGGGGGAAGGGAAGTGACAAATGTTTGAAAAGTATACGAGAAAGTTTAGGGGAGGCCACTCCCGTTGGTTTCAGAATGTAGTTCATAGATTAAATACGCTAATTATAAATATGCATTATGTACCATTTATTAATTGTAAATATTATTAATAAAAATATAGTTATCATTATTATAAGTGTACAAAATTATATTAGTTCAAAAACTGGCAAGACGAAATGCAAAAGTACGTATGATGATCACAGGGAAGGCTCATGCACGGGGACTTCGGTACTACAGCACCCCGAACTTTTTCCAGTTAATAAATTTATTTTATTTGTCATTTAATGCTTAAATCTATCAACAATCTAATGTAATGTAATTTCACATTAAACTATTTCGATCTTTAATTAAACCTCTAGGGAAAACTGAGCAAAGCGAAGTTCCCTATTTTATTTATGTCACAGTAATGGAGGTGGAAGCATCAATCGTCAAAACGACCAGTTTTGGAACGATGCACATGATGTAGTAACAGAATATATGCTGATCTAGACAGAAAGGAATCTACCTCCTTGACGAGAGGAATTTTTTAGAAATCAAGTTTGTTGTAAACCTGAAGAAGCAAAATTTAAATTCTTGATTTGCAAACATTCGCGCAAGTTTATTCCAGAATATAATGTCTATCCTAGAATCAGTGGCGAATCCAGAATTTGGGTCTGGGAGGGGCTGAGGTCATAAAAATTTTGTATCGGCCTGACGAATGTCACACCTCATGGCTTATGTAAACCAAAACACTTTAACTTTACAGACTTTACTCACCTGACAATAAGAATCATAAAAAAAACGCTGCAATGCTTTCGATAATTTAATAAAAATACAATGAAATAAGTAGCCAAAATATGTTTTCGACCATGTCAACGCTACAAGTACAAGTGGAATGACTAGAAAAGTAGGGAAATTTTCGACCCTGTCAATCCAGAAATCAATGTCGACACTTTTTAATTATTTTTTTAAAGGAAGGGAAATTAAGAACAAACAATTGTAGTGATTTTAAATATGATCGAGAATTCTGGTTTAGCTCTGGGAGGGGCTGCAGCCCCATAGCCCCCCCCCCCTGGATTCGCCACTGCCTAGAATATAGGGGGAAATGTGGCACTGGTGTAATCTTTACAACTGAGAATTAGACAAATGAATAACAAAGTCGAAATTTAGTACAACAAATAATGCAGCAAATGATAGTCCAGTCAACGAAGGCCAAAAATCGACGACTAGAAAAAAAGACCAGCGGGAGTGGTCTCCCCTAGACTTTCTCGTATACTTTCCCGAAAAGGTGCTGTTCCCCTTCCCTCCGCGTCGATAAAAAAATTCGAACCTACTGTAACACAGAATCCAATGACTATCAGAAGATTTCTGATTGTAGATTATAGTGATTGTAAAATATTTACATAAAGAATCAAATTCAAAGAGATGCGTAGCGATTAAATGCGAACCGATTTTCCACCCTTACCGTCTGAAGGACAAAGTGGCATAATCCTTCCACGTGCACAGGCATTTCTACCAGAGATTGCTACCAGTACGCATGCGCATGGAGTTCGTCTTAAAAGTGAAAGAGTATGCGATTATAAAGACCGACAGACAGTCAGCCCGTTGACGGATTTAGCCCAAGATTTTATACGGACCTACATCCATGATGATAAAACTGTGTATCAAATTTTATCCCTCTAGCTATTCAAGTTTTTAAGTTATAGTGTTCGCATGACGCGGACAGACAAGTAGACTTCCCGTTGACAGATTTTGTCCAAAATTTGATGGAAACCTGCAAATTATGTTTAAAGACCACATACCAAACATACCAAATTTCATCCCTGTATCTCTAATAGTTTTCGAGTTATCGTTTTCACAGACACACAGACATAACATAACACCACTCCATGCCCCTGCAACTATAACCATATGGTTATTTAAGCAGTGACGTGGTCATGAAGTGGAAGAGAAATCACAACACTCGAGGGGGTGACCTCTCTTAAAACTTGACATTTCTCTATACCGCTGCCTAATTAAAAACGCAACAAGTCTACAAACATTTACAGGAGCAAAGGAAGGACTGCTATTGTGCTATACATTAAAAAAAATATTTTGGAAATATGGGAAAATAAAACCTTGAAAAACACAAAATTACACAGTTATACATGAAATAGCTAGAAAATAATAAACACAAAAATGCAATGGGAACACTATTCGAATAATAAAAAAAATACATTAAAAAAAAACAGAAAATGAAAGGAAAAAGATGAAAAACAAATTAATACAGTAGTAAAAATAACATAAAAATGTACACAAGAACAGAGAGATGGGCCGCACAGTATTTTAAAAAGTTTGATTTTGAAGAGGAGTTGGCTGATGGAACTCTATTTGAAGGAGAAACACGGAGGATCTTGGAAGAAAGTCCCGAAAGAACGACAAAGCTGTTCTGAATTCATTAGGGGATGATGGGCTGAAGAGGAGGCGAAGTTGAATGTTGATCTGGTGAAACGGGACCTTCCATCTCCAAACGAAAGGATGGAGTGATGAAGACGCATGAAGGAAAGTTGAAGTTTGGTTGGATTTAATTTCCCTCATCGCTGGAGGAAGAGGTTGTTCGGTTGCTGAAGTTGCTAACTAATAAAATGTTAGCCAAGAATGTGGGAATGGGACGAAAGCATTGGACTCAACTGAGAAGACTATTGAAGGAACGAAAAAAAAAAAAAACAATTAATTGGGATCTGGACGGAAAAGACTGGTTTCTCTTTGGTGAAAGTGGAGCAAATTATGTATCTTCCTTCTTGACGTTGAATTGTTGGCTACTCTTCGGAACCATATTGGCTGATGTTGTTGGCTGGGTGGTGCCATATGGTAGGAGGTTGTGAGGAGGCAAACCGTAGCATAATGGATTGGTGTGCCGATTCCCCCACAAGAACAGAAAAAGGTTTCGGCAAGGTTGAATCTATGAATTCCAATATTGTGTTTTTCGGACTCAGGGAGGTCTAAAACGTGGAGATTCGTCAAAATATCGAGTTCGAATTTTTTGACGATTACAATAATTTCTCTTTGTATACCTCGTATACGAGAAAGTAAAAAAATGGTGTAGTTTTGAAATTTGGCACAGTTGTTGGGGGGTTGCTACAGCGAAAGATTTCCATACGCAATGGCTACTGATCAGTAGAAGCCGTTGAGCGTTTTCTTGTCTCCTATTTTAGTTTTTCTTGAATATCTCTGAAATTATTCAGTTTTCTAATTACAATTGATTTAACAAATTAAAGAACGCAAAATTCCCTTCAAATATATGCTTTTATTTGTTTTCTAGCTTTAAGAGTTTCGCAGATAATGGCTCCCGAAAATGGGAAATGTCCAATAATTTACTATCACCTAGACCTCCGTAACGGCGCGTTACCTATCTAAAAAAAACCTTTTGAAATGCGCTTTCATATAAAAAAACCGTAGTTGTAACATTTTTTATTAATTTTTGAAATGCACGAAATGCTGAAAAGTGCAAAAAATTATCTTTTCAATGATATGAATTAAGTTGTCATACGATTTTTTTCTCTAATTTGAATAAATTTTTAAAAATATTTTTTTGGCATAATTTACAACAATACTTTCCATTGTTGCAACGCAATTCAAACCGTTTTCATTGTTTAAACAAATATTTATTTTCGTGTTTCTCTTCCCCTGTTGAAAGCTAAGTTAATATCTTCATGTTTAATTGCTATGCTTTAATAAGTTTATTTTCATCCAGATAACATGCTGCTGGATATAAAATGTGCCGCGTCATTTTAATATTGAAATCAAATGCGTATTTTGCCAGAGAAATAAGAGAGTGAAGTTGATGTCGACAGCGCTCAATTGGATGTTACATGACACAGACAGATTTGACGCCATCAAGACGTTCATAAACAGGTGCAAGGCCACTTATGACCACTGTATACCCCCGAACTCGGAGCCAGGAG
>BGPR01016239.1:22044-34953 GCA_013235015.1 Araneus ventricosus | reverse complement strand
CTTTTGTAAAAGAGAAAATTACTTCATGGCAAATGTTTTTTTTATTTGATTCTTTTATTTTTTAGCAAAAGTTAGTGTAAAGTTGTTTTGACTTTGTTCGCTGTGTGCAGTTCTAATTAAAATTTAATCCCTCCGTTCTTTTATTCAACACAATGTGTGTAACTTGGTTCTAAATAATGCATTCTTGTATACATGATGCATGTAAAATTATGTATTTTTGATGAATTTGTGACTCTATGCTACAATAATTAAGTTGTGATTAATTTTGAGGTTTTTTGTAGTAAGTTGAAATTTATCCGCGCGAAACACATGCACGAACCGAGACTAACATGTCCAGTGAGTTAAAATTTTAATTTAACTTGCTGATTAGATTTATTCAAGTTTCTTCAGAAATAATTATTTACCAATAAAAACTCCATGAAATATTTAAACGCTTTTATATAACTTGTTTTGTTTCATGTTTGTCGAGATTGAGTTGAACATTAAATTTCGAATCAAATTTTGATGTGCTGGACTTTTGAAATTTTATGCAGTTGTGCATTCTCGATGGCAATACACTTTTTAAATCTTTTAAGGGCACAATTATTGGTTAATCATTTGATTTTATTTATATATTGATTTTATACGAATGATGTCACCTGGAATGGAATTTGAGAAAAAATTGATAAACATTTTCCATAGTACTTAGAACAATGAATTTCAAATCAAAATCTATAAAGTAGAAAACAATAAAAATAAAAAAAAGTTTTTAAAAACAGGATTTTATTACTACTACAAAAAAGAAGAAAATAATTTTTTAAAATAAAGTCTGGATTTCGAAACAAACACCTAAAATAATGAGGTCTGAAAACAATGCGAAAAGGAATTTAAACCACAGTAAATATCACTTCCAATTCTGCGAACAGTAGACCTCGCTAAAAACACTTAAGATCTACTCTTCATCACAGTCTTTAAAAGTTTAACAATTTTAGCAATTTGTTTTCGAATACGAATTCTTCACACAGGTCTCAAAGAAATGGATATCCAGAAAGAATATCAAAATAATTGTTACGAATCTGTAATATTACTTCTCTGCCCTGCTAGTCTTATGTTAGGAAATAGAGATTTACAGAGATTCTTATTGAACGCAAGACAATGCCTTGGCGAGTTGATAACAAATTTGGCAACATTTTTGACAAAATGAAGGTTCTAGAAAATACCAGAATTAAGGCACTATCTCTCTTAGGAATAGAGGTCTTGAGAGTTTCATGTGATGTCAAGCCTCGTCAGAAAGCTATATATACCGAGGTGCTCAACCGAAATAATCTCTTTGGGAGTTTTGTTTGCAGTGCGAGTTAGTCAGCTGTTAGATGCTGAGCGTTATGGTTAGTATTGTTTCTGTTATTATTAGTGATTTTTTGTCTGCGTGTGTTGCTAATTTGTGCAAATGCTGTTTTTCCTTGTTACTTGTGCTTCGTGTTTTCTGGAATATTTGTGGAATGAAATGCCATTCTCCATTATTGAGCATGTAGGATTTCTTTCACTTACACACACGGCTATTTTCAAAACTATGAGTTTTAATATTAATTAATTTGCAATTATTACTTGTAGATTTCTGTAGTAGTGTTTTATAGTACCATAATGATGTAGATATAGTTTTTGTTTATGTAGATCTTTTTGAAATTTTAAGTGCGAGAGATGACACAAAAACAACGCAGGCCAGATGTGATTCAGGATTTTAGCCCCTAAATGCCAGAATAAAACGTGGGGGGAAAATACTTTGAAAAATCCTATTTTGTTTTAAGTTAACAGTTTGTTGACTATCGCCAACACTGGGATTTAGTTGAGGAAAAAATTCTTTGATAAATTTCTATAATGTTAATCACAGATGAATTTTAAATACTAATAATAATTCGGATAAGGAATTTCCTTCAACATTGTGGAAAAAGCAAAAAAGATGCAACTGTAAAATTGTAAAATATCAATTTATTTTTAATTTTTCTTCAGCACTCAGGCTGCCATCTATAAGTTGTAAATTGATTTAATAACATTTTAAGTATGTATCCTATTGGCAACAACAGGCATTCTATCTTCAGTTTTATTCTCAATATTTTAGAAGACAAAACTGGGTATGTTGCTCAAAGACAACACTCGACATTTAACTGTAAAGCTTATCGATGCAAAAAAAAATGTTTTCTTTCAAGGTTTCCAATATAATATGTATTTTTTTTATTACCTTTAAAATTAATTTAGGAAAGGAGACTATACAAAGTGTGTCAAATATGGTTTGTTCATGTAAGTCAGAAAAAAAATTAAAAAATAGAAGTATGATAATAAAAGGAATTACGATAAAAAAGAACATCAATGCAGATATATAATTAACAATAAAAACGACCGAAAAATTAACAGATTCAACTTTCGTTGAAGATAAGTTTCATTTCTTAGAAAATGACGAATTGTGTCAACATTCAAATGCTATTTTTCTCATTTTTTTAGAATTGTTTCTTATTTTCAATGAAAGGTTCATTTGAGATATTAATAAATTATAAAAAACTCACCATGTTGCATTTAATAATTCTGATCAGTTGAATTTAATTGTATTTGATGTGAAAAACAGTACCCTGGAAAAATAAATCTACTTATAGCAAACATTCGTTTTTAATTCTATGACAAAGAAAATAATGAAAAATAAAAAAATACATCTCAACAATACTTTTGATTAATTATATTTAAATACCTTATCTAAACTAATCATTTTGTTAAAAAGATAACACTACTGTTCATTAATTAAAGAAACAAGACGGGTTTTTTTCTATATCATTTTACATATTACTTCGTAGAATCAGTTTCTTTTTATCAAAAAATGAATAAAAGAATACTTTTTTTAAAAAAGAAAAAAATTAAGACAAATTCGAGCTCGAAGAACTTTTTATTTATGACAACAATGACAGCGATCGCAACTTATTTATTGCATCCAAGGCAACTTCGAACTGTAGCGGAAAAAAAGTTACGCAGAAAACAACGGTTACTGGAAAAATAAACCCATTCTTCAATAATGAGCGAATGCGCCTTGGCAAAAAATGGTAACCGTAACTGTGACCTTTTTCTTCGTTGTTGCAATTAGATGCGAGAAAATATTTTGACTTGTGCTTTCACACATGCGCGCACGCATAAATAATAAAAATAAAATACATTTCCCCCTTTTTGCGATGCTTGATTTTGATGTCGGTAAATAATTATTTTTCATCCAGAGTTTATGGAGAAGAAAAGAAAAGATATAAACTTCATTCGACGTGGAAATATTTGCGAAGTTAACTGTGAAACATTCTTTTGTAGAAGAGAAAATTACTTCTTGGCAGATGTTTTTTATTTGGCTCCTTTTTTGGGCGGGGGTTCGCAAAAGTTGGTGCAAAGTTGCTTTGGCTTCGTTCGTTAAGTGAAGTTAAAATTAAAATTTTATTCTTACGTTATTTTTTTATTCCACAGAATATGTGTAACAAGGTTACATATGATGCATTTTATGAAATTCTAACGATAGTTTTAATTAAATACATTTAAATACTTTATATCAAAAATAATAATTTTATTAAAAAGATGACACGATTGATCATTAATGAAAGAACAAGACACCGTTGTTACTTTCTTCTTCTATGAATAAACTTTCAAATTACTTCGTCGAATCCGTCCGTCGTACCTTATCAAAAAATAATAATTTTATTAAAAAGATGACACGATTGCTCATTAATTAAAGAACAAGACACCGTTGTTACTTTCTTCTTCTATGAATAAACTTTCAAACTGCTTCGTCGAATCTGTCCGTCGTACCTTATTAAAAAATAAAAATTTTATTAAAATGATGACACGATTGCTCATTAATTAAAGAACAAAACACCGTTGTTACTTACTTCTTCTATGAATAAACCGTTTCAATTTTATCAAAAAAGACATAAAACCCCCTCTTTTAATCTTAAAAGGAGAAAAGTACGACAAATTCCAGCATCCAAAAATTTTATTTATGACAGCGACCTTTTCTTATTTATTGCATTCAAGGCAAATTCGAGCTGTAGCTGGTGAAAATGTTATGCAAAAAACTACGATTACAGGAAACAAAATAAACTCCTCCTACAGTAATGACCGAATATGTCTAGACAGAAAAAGAAAACAATTTTCTGTTTTCTTTTCTTTTGCAATTAAATGTAAAAAATATTTTGACTTGTTCTGTCGCATAAAAAATAAATAATATTCTTTTTTCATTTTTTCGATGCGCGTTCTGTTGTTGGTAGATAATTATTTTTCATTCAAAGTGTTAAGAAGAAAAAAAATTATAAACATCTTTCGACAGGAAAAGTTTTGCGAAGTTTACTATGAAACACCCTTTTGTAAAAGAGAAAATTACTTCATGGCAAATGTTTTTTTTTTATTTGATTCTTTTATTTTTTAGCAAAAGTTAGTGTAAAGTTTTTTCGGCTTTGTTCGTTGTGTGCAGTTCTAATTAAAATTTAATCCCTCTGTTCTCTTATTCAACACAATGTGTGTAACTTGGTTCTAAATAATGTATTCTTGTATATATGATGCATGTAAAATTACATATTTTTATCATTTGTGACTCTATGCTACAATAATTAAGTTGTGATTAATTTTAAGGTTTTTTGTAGCAAGTTGAAATTTATCCGAAACACTTGCACGAACCATGACTAACATGTCCAGTGAGTTAAAATTTTAATTTAACTTGCTGATTAGATTTATTAAAGTTTCTCCAGAAATAATTAATTACCAATTAAAACTCCATTAAATATTTAAACACTTTTATTTAACTTGTTTTGTTTCATGTTTGTTGAGATGGAATTTAACATTCAATTTCCAATCACATTTTGATGTGCTGGCTTTTTAAATTTTATGCAGTTGTGCTTTCTCGATGTCAATGCACTCTTTAAAACTTTTCAGGACACAATTATTGGTTAATCATTTGATTTTAATTACATCTTGATTTCATACGAATGATGTCACCTGGAAAGGAATTTGAGAAAAAATTGATTAAAATTTTCCATAACACTTACAATAATGAATTTCAAATCATAATCCATAAAGTAGAAAACAATAAAAATAAAAAAAGTTTTTAAAAACAGGATTTTTTTAGTGTACAAAAAAAAAGAAAATAACTTTTTTTTGTTTAAAGTCTGCATTACGAAACAAACATGTAAAATAATGAGGTCTGAAAATAATGCGAAAAGGAATTTAAGCCACAGTAAATATCACTTAAAATTCTGCGAACAGTAGACCTCGCTAAAAAAAACTTGAGATCTACTCTTCATCACAGTCTTTAAAAGTTTAACAAGTTAAGCAACTTGTTTTCGAATACGAATTCTTTACACGAGTCTCAAAAAATGAATAACCAGAAAGAATATCAAAATAATTGCTACGAATCTATAATACTACTTCTCTGCCATGCTAGTCTTATGGAAGGAAAGAGAGATTTACAGAGATTCTTATTGAATACAAGACAATGCCTTTTCGAGTTGATGACAAATTTGGCAACATTTTTGACAAAATGAAGGTTCTAGTAAATTCAAGAATTAAGGCACTATCTCTCTTAGGAGCAGCGATATGGAGATTCTTCTGGAAAATTCCATGCGACGTCAAGCCTTGTCAGAAAGCTATATATACCGAGGTGCTCAATCGAAATCTGTCTTTGGGAGTTTTGTGCGAGTTAGTCAGTTGTTAGATGCTGAGCGTTATGGTTAGTGTTGTTTCTGTTATTATTAGTGATTTTTTGTCTGTTTGTGCTGCCAATTTGTATAAATACTGTTTTTCCTTGTTACCTGTACTTCGTGTTTTCTGGAATAATCGTGGAATAAAGATTCATTCTCCATTATTCAGCTTGTTGGACTGCTTTCACAGTACACCCATCGGAAGATTTCCGTAACAGAAAGGGAGATTTTGCCCTTGGGATGGTGTTAAGTCTTGAGAAAGACTTAACGACGAAAAATGGAGTTGAGCCTAGGGCTGGGCGATGACTAGACTTTATCATCGAGATATATCGTCTAAGATAAATCGATATTTCTCGATATATCGATATTTATGCTTAATCAGAATTCATCAAAATAAAGGAGTTAGTTTCAATGTATGTGAGAAAAATCCAAGGTTTTAGTTTTAGTTATATTAACATCCTGTTTGGAAGCAACATGAGGGCTATTTTGGAAGAATCTAAGAGAGAACTACGTAGAAAAAAAATAAAACACAGGAAGGAAAAAAAATATTATGAGTATAGTAAGCAAGCAAATTTCTTTTCGTAAATAATTTAGTTCAAGGTTTGGCAATCTATCGCCCTAAGTCAAGATTTGGCAATCTATCGCCCTAAGTCAAGATTTGGCGTTGAAATCGCGAAAAAATCAAAGTATATCGTGGTAACCAGTCACTCTGGCTCAAGTCGAGATTTGGCGTTTAAGAGGGGATGGTATCGCCAGTATCGTGGTGGTGATGATATCGTGAAGGCTTTCAAAACCCACGAAGAGTTTGTAATGATTGGCAATCAATCACGCTAGCTGATTACTTGTAAATGGGTCCAGATGATCGGTTAGGTTTTGTTGTTGAAGAGCCGATAGCGCACACAAGGGGCGGAGGTCTCCCTATATCCGAAATGGGTGGTCGTCACTTTACTCCCATTTTCTTGGAATCGAGAGAGGGTAATTGAAAGGTAGAGAAGAGGGGTATTTCGAACGACGCTGAGGTGAGATGATTCGGTCGCCGCGATATCGATATGTCGATTTTTAAAAGTTCGAGATCGGAAAAACGATTTCTTTCGAAATATTGATTATTGTTTTCGAAAAATCGAAAATCGCCACAGCCCTAGTAGAGCCTCTATTATCCGGGGCTCTGTCAACTGAAGCCTCTGTTAACCGAGCTTGTACCAGAAAATCAAATCAAACTATATTTTTCATTTTATAATAAAGTCAACATTTTGTTTAGGATAAGATGTCATATTTGAAATGGAGTAAATCTTGATGATACGAAAGTTTTTAAAATGTCGTTATAGGGAGGTGATACCCCAAGAAGTTATCTAGAGAAAAAGATTCGACGGGAGGCTGTCTCTGCGAAACGGCCGCTGGGATTGAGGGGCGCAGACTTACTCACCTTACTCAACTGTGACTTTGTGTGTGTAAGTTGTTCTATGCGACTATGACCTATTAATTAATCTGAATTAATTAATTAATTTGAAATGAATTAATTATTAATCTGTTAAAATCCAGTTAATATACAGCTCACAACCGATTCGAGTGCGCGCATCGGTCGCTGTGACGTCGTCAAAATTCTCCGTGATTTTAACCAACTTTGAAGTTCGACTGTGACTAAACCGTCATTCCAAATTCTAAAATTCTTTTTGAAATCTTCAACGTCACCCTTTCTCTGTTAAATGAATCTAAAACCAACTCTCTATGTTATTTGGTTGCGGAGCTATAAGCGTTTTAAAATGCCACGAAAAGAGTCATAATTTTTTCCTTTCCCGACACACCATTAAGCCACTATGGAGAGACGTAAATCTACGTCAAAATAAAAGACAGTTCTTTTTTTAAGCTATGGAGAGACGTAAATCTTCGTCAAAATAGAAGACAGTTCTTTTCTAAGCTATGGAGAGACGTAAATCTACGTCAAAATAAAAGGCAGTTCTTTTTTTAAGCTATGGAGAGACGTAAATCTAAGTGAAAATAAAAGACAGTTCTTTTTTTAAGCATTTATATAGTAATATGACCAAATTCTATATATTTTCATGAAAATTGTAACTGCAAATGGACCGGAATACACTGTAAATGTGTCGGAAAAGTGTCTTTGAGCGGGGGAAAATAATCTTTTAAGAAAACTCCTAAAGAACCATTGGGAAAATTCAATGAAACAGCAGAAATCAATTTTAGATGAAAATCCTTTTATCAAAACTAATGAATATTTAAAACAAAAACTCATATGAGAAGTTTGGTTACTAATAAAAAGAGTTTGTTAAAATGCTAATACGGGATAGCATTTGAGGATTTATTTTTATAATTTAAAATAAACAATTTCGGTTTCAATTTTGTCAAAAGAAAAAAAAAAGTCAAGATTTAAAATTTAGCCGAGTTTTCGATTACCCGTGGCGATTCTGGTCCGAATCAGGCTGAATAATCGAGTAATCGAGGCTGAACTGTACCCCACTTAACCAAGCACATTTGCTCGAGAGTTTGTTTTCTAAGTCTAGATTTCATAAAATATGATTTTATATGTTTCGAACCCATATCTACTAATAATAAAGAAGAATGTGTGTGTGTCTGTGTGTTGGCGCTCTACAGGGCAGACCACTGAACTTAGAGGTACGAAATTTGGCACAAACCTTCTTTGGAGGGTAGGAATGTGCATCTCGGAGCCGTTTTTTGGAGATTTTAATTAATTAAAAAATAAGCGAATTTTGGAGTTTTTCCTTAATAACTTTCGAAAATATTACAGCACAAAAATCATCTTTACACCATCTGAAAGCGCAAAAAATTATCTTGTCAATGATATCAATTAAGTTACCGTAAAATGTTTTCTTTAATTTTAATAACCTTTTAAAATTATTTCTGGCATAATTTACAACAGTTCTTTTCATTGTTACAACGCAATTCAAACCGTTTTTATTGTTTAAATAAATATTTATTTGCACGTTTCTTTTTCACTGTTGAAAGCTAAGGTAATATCTTAATGTTTAATGATATGTTTTAATTAGCATAATTTCATACAGCTAATATGCTGCTGGACGTAGAATGTGCCTCGCCATTTTAAAGTTAAAATCAGATGCATACTTTGCAAGAGGAATAAGAGAGTGAAGTTGATGCCGTCAATGTGTATGCTACATGACACAGACAGTTACCATTAGAGACGTCCATGCAGACAACGAACAGAATAGGTGCAAGGATATTGAAAGAGCATGTGTTAAATATATATCAAAATTTGAAATTTAAACTTACTTTGTTAAGCGAACCATAAATATCAATTTATACATAAGAGATTAGTTGAAATTATATTCCCGGAGAACAAGCTGGTCGCCGTAGTCGGCTAGTCCTAAATAAAAGAATCAAAAAAGAATTATCGTTTTGCAGTAATAAAAATCTAATTTTTGAAATAATTTCTTCTATACTTTTAAAAGGCAATGTTTGCGTGTGTGCGATGTCCAGACAAATCTATCGCACTTACAATCACGAAATTTGGCACACAGGTAGACGTAATGGTGACTCAATGCACATCGAAGCCGGAATTTTAAAATTTAATCTAGAAATTTTTTATTTAATGTTTTGTGTTGTTTTGGGTCTTTTGTGGCACGTTTACGGCTGTAGTATCTTTTTCTAATGATCGTTGAAAAACAACAAATGCACCATCGGATAGAACAAACAATTTTCGTTGTAATGAAGTTTGTTTTGAATTTCCTACATAATTTACTGAATTTTGAGAAATTTTTAAATAATAGTCACTTTTATGGTAATTTTTGATAAGGATTTCTTGAAATTCTCGCATCTGACCTCTAGCAACTCTGTAATTTTCTTTTGTTTTAGCTTATAACTGGATCGTTTCTGTCGGATTTAAAACAAGAACGGTAAAAATATCTTATTCCGTTTTCATAATTAATTTTTCCCTGATCAGTTCAAACAGTTTTTCCTCTAGCGAGATTTAACAGCGAGAGTTTCTCCGGACGATCCCAGAATTCGCTGTTTCTTCCTCGCAGGAGGTGACGTAATATGCTTTCATTCCCAGCCAGCATTTCTACAATCCGATTCCTTCCGGTGACGTCATTACATTCGCTTCATTGTCGAGAGGAAATATAAGTGGGAAAATCAATAATGTGTATCTTTTGTTTTGATTTTGTTTTCAAAACTTTTTCGAGTCATTGTGGGCTTTTTTTTACATTTTGTAGAAGTCCTGATTCCACGGGCAACTCCGTGCGCGTAGTGCTAGTAGTAGTTCATAAAAATGTTTTGCACTGTATTTCGCGATATTCAAATTTCATATAATAACGCGTGCGAAAAGTCAGTCATTTTCGACAATTTTGTTTCAAACTTCTTTTATAATTTTTATTTCGAACGTTACGTTTTCCTCTATAAAGATGTGAGTAACTTGACAGTCTGTAAAATTCTCGCGCTCACGCCCTTTACAGCATAATTCATTTTCTTCTATTTTGGGGAAAGCTGCATATTTATTAAATCCAGTAGATATGCGGCTGTATTTTTAACCTAATATCATTTCTTAAAGTAGAAGGTGTAGCTGACATTTAATTCGGGCAACGAAGAATTTATACCGTGTTTAAACTTTCTTAGTTTTTATTCTGTCATTTTTAATGATAACTAATTTTGTTACCAAACGATTTTTCTGATCTTTTGACAAGATGAAGTGACACTCAACTCTAACAATTTTTTTCTTAATATCGTCTGCTGTCAAGTTGTTAACGGAGAAAGAAAATAAAATTCAAATTTTAGTCATTTTTTTAATCTGTGTTTTAATTTTGATGAAGTAAAGTAGTTATTCTCACTTGATGTACTTGTAATAGTTTTTATAACTTGATTATTAGTTTATAAATTCCTTTATGAAAATTTCTCTTTATTTTTTCATGTTCTGCGTAACAGTGTTATATAAAATAAAATAGATATGTCATCACATAACAAATTTTATTTGCTTAACTATAAACTAAACTATTAGAAATAAAAAAATAGTGTGCGTATATGTTTTGCACGTCATTTAATTTGCTGACAGGTAATTAACAAAATATTTTACTAAATAAATAGCAACACCCTAATTAACTTTTTAGAAGAATTGATCATGATCAAAAGAAGAATTTTCATGTTAATAATAAATTATTGATATTTTTATTTTAATTACATGCTTTTTAACCGGTTAGTTTAATTAAATTTGAAGACAGTATTTTATATATATATATGAAATGTATTCGTTGTTGTAGTCATTAAATAAAAGCAGGCCGAGTTATTAACTAATTTTCTTTTATTATCGAAGAGTGACGGAATGCACGTACATCTCAGTTGAAGTTTTCAAGCCAAAAGAGAACAGAAAATCCCTGCTTTTTCTCAGGTAGGGATTTAACATATAGACACGTGATCAAAGTGAAGGGAATAATAGCTATTTCTAGTATATTACGTAAGTGTTTTAGGGAAAATGCATGGCGGCAATAAGTGGTTGATTTCGCGATTTGTGTGCGCGTGGAAACGATTAAGATATTCTTTTAGTAATAAATATGCCAAAACGAGAGTAATACCTCCAGAGCGGGAAATAGAACGAAACTGGAGTTTAAGAAGAGTGATTCTAGAATATATTAAGACTTTAAAATATATAATATTAGAATTTGAAATAAGATTAAGTGAGATTATTATATATATGTAATATTTTAATTTCTTAACTTGCTGTAATTATTTTAAACGATACCTCATTTTTAATTACTTCCACTTTCATCATAATAAGCGTACTTTCACTTCCACTTCGAGTCACGGGTCTTTCGGGAAAATCCCCTTCTTCCACTATATAAACTTTCTGCGCATTGTTAACTGCCTTTTTTGCTCTGATTTGAACTGCCAAGCGACACACGGCCGGTGTTGCTCGTCAGTATGATCATGGCGGGGACTTGTAAAACTGATCCATGATAAAATCATTTAAGCATCTTTGAGGTACTTCAATAAAGAAGAGATTCCATTAATCGTCTATGAAAAATTCTTGCAATGCCTCTACAAACACCCAAAATTTGAAGAACTCTCTTCTCATATATATATAATAACTGTCAATAACATATATATATCAATGTCATGAAAGTCAAAAAATATTGAAATAAAATGGAGAGACTGTAGTAAATCGGTAAAAGCGTATAGATGCTCATCAGGGTAAGTAAAATCTATACGAACCGCTAAAAAATTAGTGAAAGCATAATGTTCTCTGCGAACAGTGCTGGCATAAGGCTAAAAACACTGTCCTTTACCCCGAACATTATGATAAACCAAGAATTTGAATGAAATACAAATAAAAGAAATGATTTTACGAACCTAAAACTGAGAGATGCTGCCAACGGGAGACGTAACAAAGGAATGAACTAAACGCGTCATGTAGGGTCCGGATGTTTACGAAAATATCAAGTTACTTCTGAGGTTGGGGGAGTTTCGATGAAGATTAGGAAATCGATGGAAAACAAAGATGAAAGCGAACTACATTGAGGAAACGATGAAGATTAAAGAAATGATGAAAAAAGGAAAAGAGTGTATTTAAAAATTAAGGTGTATATAAAAATTAATGAAAGATGATAAAAAAGCAAAGGAGTGTATTTAAAAATTAAGGAGTGATGATAAAAAAGTATAACTAGTGTAATTAAAAATTATTTTCCCACTTTTGTTTATTTTCTCTCTTTAAGAACTCTCGGCTTTTTCTTACCGCAGATTTTTTTTGACATTTTGTTTTATGAATGATTACGTTGTATATGTTGCTTTTACAATTCTGCTATGTTTGTTTCTTATTTGTTATATATATATATATATATATTTAAAAATAAGGAACGAAGATAAGAGAATGGAAAATTAGAGGACATATTTTTCGTTGAGTGTATTGTTATTGGCGTGTCATTATATGAAATACCAATGCAAATCAAAGGGTTGTCGATGTTACCGGCAATGTATAAAAGCGGTATTTTAAAGAATGCCGAAAACTGGCCGGCAATGTATGAAACGATTAACATTTCACACATTTCCTTGGCATTCTAAAGAATTCCCAAAAACAAATCTGCAAAGTATGAAAAACGTCGTCGACTCTAGACTGCGATAAAGAGCGATCTGTTTTGGGTTTGGTGGGACTTGGAAGTCTACTTTTCACAGATAATAAATTCTACACAGATAAACCTTTTTACAGATCCACTTTTCACAGATAATAAATTCTTCTCGTACCCCCAGG
>BGPR01016239.1:0-22034 GCA_013235015.1 Araneus ventricosus | reverse complement strand
ATGCGTACCACAGTTGGGAACCTCTGCTTTAGAGACTGCGATAAAGACCGATCTTTTTTGGGTTTGGTGGGACTTCGAAGTCTACTTTTCACAGATAATAAATTCTTCACAGATAAAGTTTTCTACAGATATACTTTTCACTGATAATAAATTCTTCGCGTACCCCAGGTTGGGACCCTCTGCTTTAGAGGCTGTGATAAAGAGCGATCCCTTTTGGATTTGGTGAACTTCAAAGTCTACTTTTCACAGATAATAATAAATTCTTCACAGAGAAACTTTTCTTCAGATCTACTTTTCACAGATAATAAATTCTTCTAGTACCACCAGGGGTACGCGTACCACAGGTAGGGTACCTCTGTTCTAAATAATTGAAATTTCTACAAATATGTTTGTGAAATGCTGAATTTGAGTATAGAATCCGGAAGCTTGGTAAGGCGCAGTTGGTTCAATAAATCAGAGCCCAACCCTCGTTGTTGCAAAATTCAAAATTTGATAAAGAAAGATTTTTTTCTTACTACTCCGAAGACGAGGTTAACAACATTCAACTTTTCTCATTCTTACTTAACTAAAATCTTTTTAATCGGAATCATTTTTTAACATTTTAATCCATAAAAAGTAATAATAACTTGTATTACGCATAACACGCAGGAAAAATCAGTCATTTTCAAACCTTCGACTGTGTGCGTTTCCCTTTTACACACAAAAAGTGTAACTTTTGACCAGTGGTGGTAATTGGTGGCAAAAGTGGGGATATCAAAAGGTTATAGACTCCAAAAAATATCCCATAGTTTAGGGGGTAGATAACAAATTTTAGAAATTTAGTCACAATATTACCTAACCTTCCTGGACACTATTGTTTTATCATAATTTTTAATTTTGGGCAGCTAACATGAAATAAAAAATTAATTTTTTCCACAAATAGGAGGAAGGAGCAATTGGTGCATATTTATTAAAATCGTAGATTATAGAGCTATATTATTAATCTAATGTGTTTTCTTAAGGCAAAACTTGTAACTGACCTTTAATGTTTTCAGAAAATTTGTACCTCGTATAAATTTTGGTAGTTTTTGTTCTGTCATTTCATTAGAAATTTATAAAGTCTAATTTTGTTATCAAACGATTTTTGACGAGATGAATTGACACTTAGCCGTACTAGTTTTCTTTTAATAATATCGTCTGCTGTCAGGTTATTGGCGGCGAAACAAAATAAATTGGAATTTTCGAATAAATTTGAATTATTTTTTGTGTATGTTCACTTTTTGACGAAGTAGGACAGTTAGTTTTACATGACGCTCAGTATTCAAAATAGTTTTTATAACTTGCTTTAAAATTAATAAATCTGTTTTTGTTAAATTTCCTTTTTTACCCTTAAAGTTTATATCAGAGTTATGTCAATATGTAACCCCACCTACTCACTGTAGCTCCCTCTAGTGGCAAATTGTTCGAAATCTTCCGTTTCAAGAAAAAACTCATGCAAGCAGCTTCGCCAACTTGCGAACACCAAACTAACTCCCCTTCAGTTTAGATTAGTTATACTATTATCGTCCCGTTTTGAAGCAACACGAAGGCTATTTTGGGAAGGACCTCGTAATTTCGAACCTCGGTCAGATGACGAGGATGACACTTGAGTTGGTATCCCCGTCTCCAAACTTCCGCACTACACCAGCTCTTCCCCTCCGTCCTGTTATCAGGCCTTACATGCCCGGTTTTACCCCACTAGCGGGGTAAAACCAGGTGGTTTGACTTTTTTTTTATAAAAAATTCATTAGTAAAAAAAGTATTGAAATTATAACTTTTCAGAAATTATATATTGCACTCCGATAAACAATGAGTATTTTAATAAAATTTGACACGCTCCATGCCGAATAGTTTAGTTTCAACAGGCGATAGAGTGTTAGCTACAGGGCTTTTCCTCACTTTCCCCTAAACATTTTTAGTGAATTTGGTAAAGTAGAAACAGGTAGAAAATTGTAAGCGAACAATCCCTTTTAAAATATTCCATGATTAAAAAACATTGCCGTTCAGAGGTTTAAGAATATATTTCGTGTTAAAAACAAAATAAAACTTTTATTTGATTTATGAAAAATAATAAGATCTATAATAATCTCTTTAGTAATTAAAAATGGTTATAATAATCTCTGTAATGTTGAAGTTCAAGCAATAAAAATAACTCAAATATCACAGTGAAAATAACAGCAATATCAAATTTATAAAGCTAAAATTGGAAACAGTCCGAAATTATAATAATATCTATTATCTGTGGTTGTCTCTAGAATATAATAAGCTCTAAGCAATAAGGAATTCAGAAAATTTTCATACCTGTAACGTGAAGTTAACTATTATAATAAGTAATAATTAAATTTCCTACCAGTTTATTAAAGTTCAATAGAGCTTATTTGAATAAGCAATTTTTTGTCTTTAGTCATTAGTGCTTGTTTGAGACAGTAACTTTTTGTCATTAGTGTTTATCTGAATTAGTAACTTTGAGTCATTAGTGCTTATTTGAATTAATGAAACTTTGTTAACTAACTGTTTATTCTAGGAGTTGAACAGTAGTCCGTCGCGTCCCTACCCCAATTTAAAAATCTAAGATTTGCTCGTTATAGTAGCCGTTAAATATTTAGCAATTTTTTTTTCGAATGCGAATTATTTACACAAATCTCTGCTTTTATCAGCATTCACAAAATTACAGTTAAATGTCTCCGTTTAAAATATTACAATTAAATGCCTCGCCATTACCAAAATGACTCAAATTATTAATGGTTCCAAACTGGCCATCGACTCATCAATCATTGAAACCATTAAAACGGCCGCTATCTTGAAACGGAATCAGAAAATAAAAATCACGAAACTGGATATTCACCGTAAGGCTGTTCCAATCCATTTGGAGGGCTTCTTAGCAGACCAGATCCATTTTCAGACCATAAAATTTGGTGGGTCATTCACAGGTCCGATCATGCCAATCGGAAACCGATCACCTAAAGGCCACCCGATCTCCTAGGCTACTGCACTTCAAAACGGGTCTCCCGCCGTAATTTCCCCAGACTGACTCCCACCCAACCTCCTCCTCTAATATGTGGTTTCCGCTTTGGTGAGGGAGGCTCGGTTCCCCTAACTCACTATCATATTTTAGTTTTATGGCCTAATAGGCCGTATGAAAATCCAAACTGGTTGGAAATCCAACTTTACTCCCGGTCGACACCATTTCTGATCGGATTCTTACACTGACGAAAGGATTTGGCGTGCTGCGTTCCGAAAAAAGTGGAGTGGCCTGATGGTGAATTCCCTCTTTACACATACATCGTTCTGAATGACCACAAGGAAGATTCCTGCGAAATTGAACAACGCTTGCGGTCGTGACTGCGAAGCAATGGCGGCTCTTCAGCTCAGAAACAAGCAGTGCTGCAGAAGTTGTATAGAGCTAAGGTGTAGCAAATTTTATGCTGATTATTTTGGTATATAATGGTGATAAACTAAAAATTGATAGTTTTTGAGTTATAAGCAAAAACTGGGGGGAAATCCATTTTTTTTCATGTTTTTTGGCCATAACTAAAATTCCTACAAAAATCTTTGGCGGAAAACCTCAGATTCGTAATCAGCACCCCAAAAACATAAAGGAGCAAAAATTTACAACATCTACAGGATTTGATTTAAAAATCTACTTAACGACTAAACTACTGTAAGAAAGTGAGATAAAGCAAAATGAGGAAGTCACGCCAAGAGAGAGCTACTCCTGGGGCAGATCTTGGGGTCCTAATTTCAGTGAGAGAAAGGGTTGCTTTTTTCTTCCGAAATTGAGCTCCGAGGTGCTCAATGCGCGAAATTTCAATCCTAGGAGGGGCAAAACTCTATGCAGCTCTGGCCTCTCTCTTAATTCTTGATTTATTTTCCGTCTTCCTTTTACCTTTTTCATTACTTTTTTGCCATTTTCGATTATCATTGAACTCTTAAAGTGGAAAAGTAACAAAATTAGAATGAAAACGAAAATACAAGTTTAAAAATATTTTCAGGAGGGACTGCAGCTTTGCAGTCCTAATGGGCGAGCCGCCACTGGTGCGTAACAAATAAATTTATAAACAGATGAAGCCGAACGGTTGAAATAGAAAAGGACGCTGCTTCGCTTGGTTGAAAAAACGAATGTTTGACTTGTTTAACGGAACATGCGGTTTCATGTTCATACCACATCTTTAAAAATTTTAAAAATATATTTTAACCCTTAAATTGGCTGCTGTACTGCATTCCATAAAATTACCATGTTGAAGAAGTTGCTTTTCATGAGTGAATATACAGGGTGTCCACTAAAGTCCTTCTATCCCACATTGACTTGAGAACGGCGACAACTATTGCCACAGACTTGGTGCCTAGGTATAGTAAAATGACCATGCGTCACACGGTGAGATCGGTTACAGCGCCATCTGGCGGCAAACAACGGAGTTAACGTTCCTATCTCGAAATGGTATAAGATATGGGGGAAAAGTCAATCACAAAATTGTAGAGCGTCTTTGATTTAGTACGAAAAGACACTTCGAGCGCAATAATCCTAAGAACAAAACGTGTAAAACACGCATTTTTTTTGTCGCGATTTATAAACTTTTACGCCAGAAAAGCGTTAGAAAGAGAACAAAACAATTTGTTGTCAGAAGATACTTTTTTTATTTTCGGTGTTCTAAATTCTCTCCGCCGGTCGGGTCGACGTTTATTGTTCAAAAGATGATATTTTCACCTGCTGTCGCGAGTTGTTACGTCACAGGTTTGGAAAATCGCGACCAAACAAATGCGCGTTTTACACGTTTTGTTCCCAGCATTATTGCGCTCAAGGTATCTCTTCGTACTAAATCAAAGACGCTCTACAATTTTGCAATTGACTTTGTTCCAATATCTTTCACCGTTTTCGAGATAGGAACGCTAACTCCTTTGTATACCGCCAGGTGGCGCTGTAACTGATCTCAGCGTGTAGCGCATGGTCACTTTACTATACCTAGAAACCAAGTGTGTGGCAATAGTTGTCGCCGTTCTCAAGTTAGTGTGGGGTAGAAGAACTTTAGCGTACACGCTGTATATTACCGGTTGCGAAAAATTCAGTGTTTTCTTCCTCTTTGAAATATTAAGAAATTGAGTTAGGTGGTATTGCTTGTTAAGCTACGAATAAAGAAGAAACTAGCCGCCTAAGGCGACTAGCTGTTCGCCCTTAATATTAATAGCTTGTAGCTATGCTTGCAACTTGGCGAAATTAATTGGCCGAGGGGCTCTGTATTGTATTGTATTGTATTGTATTGTATAGGCTGTATTGTAATGTAATTGTATAGCCCGAGGGCCTCTGTCAAAATTTTTTTGCGATATATTACGAAAATCTAGGGTAGAGGGTGGAAGGCGAACATTAGTGACATATCAAGACGTCATAAGCTTTCATATGATATAAAAAATTTTGAAATCGGTAATGTGGTTGTGGCTGGGAACTCTGTCAATGTCCCCCCCCCCCAAAGAGAATGTACAGTGAAGTAGTGTTTTTTCGATTTCTATCAAAAATGGATGGTCTTGGGTAGCGGGCGACCATTTATGGCATATCTAGGGTCATAAGCTTCTATATAGAATAAAAAATATCGAAATCGGACCAGTGGTTGGGGCTGGGGTAATGGTCCTCTGGTTTTCCAATTATTTTAAATATATTTATAACGACGTATCCACGTCTCAAACACACTAAAATCATTTCCTGACACCTGACAAAAGCAAAAATTAAATAAAACAAACTATTATCATTAAATGAAAGTGAAATATAATTATAATTATATAAAAAGTCGAATATGCATTTTTGTTTAGTTGTAAGTTAGCTATTATAATATCTGCTTTGATAGTTCCAATCGAAGCATTTTTACATAAATAGCTGACTGAAATTAAACACACCAGGGTGCGATTTGATGAATTTCATTGCCCTTGTTAGGTTTTATGCTAGAATTAGTATCTTAATTAGCAATGTTCCCCCTTGACACCTGACATTAATTTCAAGAACTAGAATTATCTATTCAAGTTCTTGAAATTAATAGATAATTCTATTAATTTCAATGTTTAAATTTTTATTTTTAAACATTAATAATAATGAACATAATTATGGATTACATCTATTAAAATAATGAACATAATTAACTAGAATTATGGATTTCTAATAATGAACATAATTATGGAACACATCTATTAAACATAATATTTAATTTTTTTGATTAATCGATAAATTCTAGATTAATCTCAAGATATTAACTAGATTAATGGATAATTTTAGTTAATATCTTGTGATTAATAGAATTTGATCCATAATTCTATTAATTTCAAGAACGTGGAAAAGATCTAGAATTATGGATTTCAAGAACTTTTCTTGTTCTTCTAACGTTCCGAAAGAATATTGGATCATTACACACTCAGATTATATTATTTTTAAAGATTTTTCAAATTAATAAAGACAGCAAATATGTAAATCAATTACATAATCAGACATCATACTAAGTTATTCAATAAACATTAAATTTTAAAAATATAATTTTGGATGTCCTTTTTTATTACCATCTATTTAACTTACTATTCTTACTGATTTTATTAGCTTAGTTAAGGCAGAAAACACTTTAATTTTTTAAAAAAAGAGTTATTAAATTATTTCTATGAAAAAGTTATCATTTTAATATTTATTAAATGGAAGTATTAAATTAATCTTTAATATAAAAATTATTGCGTTTATTTCTGTAAATATCGTCTGCTTTTCTTTCGTAAATATTTGTCTATCGTCTGCCAGTTCCATAAATTATATTTCAATCGTTCTTATTAAAATATAGTATTCTTATAAAACAAATCGTTCTTATTAAAGTATTCTGCTAAAGATGGTTGTTTTATTTTGTAATATAAATAAAGTGAATTTAGTTTGCTTGAAGAACAAGAAAAATATGTGGTTTTCGACATTTTAATCTTACAGCTACGTGAGTTAAAATTAATGAACTGTTTTATATTTGAACCTCCAAACAAAAGCAAAAAATGTAAATCTTCAATAAAATTAAAGTAAGAAATAGCTCTGTTTATTAATTTTTTTATTATTTTGTAACATCAAACGCAAATTTATTGAAGAAATATGAATAATAAATTTACTTGCGTGCATTTTTATTAAATTATTTTAATAAAGTTGCATAAAATAGCAAATTGTTTTATGTCTAGAAGACGAACAATATTTTATTATAAAGTGGCTGTCTGAATTTAGTTTTAGATGTTTTTTATCAGGTTATTTATTTGCGTCTTGCATTTAATTTAGTGAACCAAAACTTTGATGCAGTTTTCCTTAATTTCGATTTATGATGTAAAATGTTTCAATATTAAAACTACATCTAAACTTTTTCGAAGATTAAATTACTTTCTAAAGCACAGAATTAAATATTGGTTTGAGGGATTTTAATCATAGCAGAAAGAACTTCAGAAAATATTTCAGAGCAAATTGTTTATGTTGCCTAATTTCCTTCATAAAATTACCTCTCTAAATAAATTTTCGAATCTTTCTTCTCTAGAATTTCGTTTTTTAAGCGTTCTAAATGAAAAGCGCCATTTTTATCGGAAAAGAATTTACGCGAAGTTGCCACCGGAAACTTCGAATCATGGAGGAAAATTACATCCGCATTGCATTATGAAGAAATAACTTTAGGGTTAAAAAAATATTTTTCTCTAAAAGATCTATCTCGAAGATAAAATAAAAAATCAGAAACTTCATAAAGTACTTTCTGTCTAGTAATTACTTTTTATTTTAAAACTAAAAACAACTTTTCTACCATATTATTGTTATTTTTTTTCTTGTTTCAGCGGAGGAAATTAAATAGGGCTTTTTCCGAATTTGATTAAAGAATGTCTTGTTGAATATTTTACCAAAATTCTGCGAGAACATTCTTTATTACTAAGAGATTTCCACCGCTAAGAGTGTTTCAAAACTTTTTCGCTCAAATATTAAGAGAAATGTAAAGTAGGTGGTGGTATTTTCACATTTTGATTATTCTATGTTTTAAGTCGCACGCAAAACGGCCATTTTTCATCGAAAGACACGAGCCATTTTTTTTCCTGCTTCTTTCTATTTCCCCGAAGTTTTCGAATGGAATATCTAATCTGGCAAAGTTGCACTCGAGCGGGCTCTTGATAAAATGTGTGCGATAAAGTTTTTAAATTAAATTTTTAAAAATCTAACGCGGAATGCTTTTTCTTTCTTTTTATAAGAGCTTTATTTTTGAAAGAACAGAGAATAGTTTTGCGAAAGGATCCAGACATTTATTCATATCGATGTTGTATTTAAATTTGTATTTCTTAATTCAATTGAATGAAGAGCTGACTGTATCCAGTAAGGGAAAATTATTTCCTGATGAGGATAAAGACAAATTTCTTAATCAATTATACGACACTAATCTTAGAGAGGTTGAATTCCGTTTAAAACTAATACCAGTCGATTCCAAACCCTTAATTTCCATATTTTGTGCTTCTGCAGTAAATTTCCGTTTTCCCACTAAATATAAAGGATTTACATTCTGACAATAAGAAAACAAAACAAAAAACCCTTTATAATTGTTTTAAATTTTTGTCATTATTTATTTATGTATTATGTTATTATTTTTGAGGCGAATCTTACAAAACTGTATTAGTTCAATACAGTCAGTACATTGGCTGAAAAAGCTGATATGCAAATTAATTTACGAAAAAATTGACAAATCATAGGTCTTATAAACTTCTACAATATAGTTAGATGAAGCCATCAGTAAAATGGGTTTGAAATAAAATGCAAAATATGTTTTTCCTGTTTGTATTTTATTTCGAACCTCATTTTACTATTTAATTCTGCATATTTAATGAATTATTTTTTTTACTTTCGGAGCATATACTAGCCGTCTCTTTTTGCTACGAACATTTAGCGCTCAGATTTTTTTTAAATAACTTTACACATAAAGCTTATTCGAAGAGCGGTGGTTTGGCTTCTTAGTCGGAGGATTTCGAGTTCTGAACCAGATTCAATTGAACTGTCGTGTACGTGGGTTTAAATCTATCTGTTGGTGTGACTGTTTGGTGAAGTGGACATAGTCGTAAGTGTCATTCCCGTCAGTTGTTCCAATTTTTTAATTGTGAATTCCATTCTCAAAAAACCTTGATATAGCATCAAAATGGGACCCTATTCCAATTAATCCATCATTAAAAATATATAATATTTAAAAAAATATAAAAACTTACATACGCACTATAAAACTTTACAAAAAGAAACTCTACCTCAATGAGAGTTATCAAAATAATCGTTTTCTAAAATATTACAATTTTTGGAACGTTTTATTGTTGACTGATTATTTTATATTTACTATACATCACATATATTTATGATCTTAATTTACATATCATTATCTTATAACTAAATTTAATAAATTATCTAATTAATATTATCTTTTTTTAAAAAAAAAGTTGATTTAAAAAAAATAAATGTGCTTTTCCCTCCAATTCCTGTAAAAATTCAGATTCGTTTGCAACTTATTTTGAAACTTCCTGAGATATCTCATCAAACTATTTTTAATAGTATTCAGGAAGAGTAACTGTAATATTCTTTCCGAAAAAATTCCATCCAAACTTCCTGAGATATCTCATCAAACCGTTTTTAATAGTATTCAGGAGAGTAACTGTAATATCCTTTCTGAAAAAATTCCGTCCAAACTTCCTGAGATATCTCATCAAACCGTTTTTAATAGTATTCAGGAGAGTAACTGTAATATCCTTTCTGAAAAAATTCCATCCAAACTTCCTGAGATATCTCATCAAAGCATTTTTAATAGTATTCAGGAAGAGTAGCTGTAATATTCTTTCTGAAAAAATTCCATCTAAACTTCCTGATATATCTCATCAAACCATTTTAATAGTATTCAGGAAGAGTAGCTGTAATATTCTTTCTAAAAAATTCCATCCAAACTTCCTGAGATATCTCATCAAACCATTTTTAATAGTATTCAGGAAGAGTAACTGTAATATTCTTTCTGAAAAAAATTCTATCCAAAATTTCTGAGATATTTCATCAAACCATTTTTAACAGTATTCAGGAAGAATAACTGTAATATTCTTTCTGAAAAAATTCCATCCAAGCACACGTTTTGAACAGAAACAACGCTAAGTCCCAGAATCTTCGGTCTGCTAATTATTCTTAGAAATAACTATACTGAAATAAACGTGACATTAAGACATCTCTTTCTGCCTTGTAATTATTTCAAGAATAAACACGAAATAATCACGATATTCTTAGAAAATATCCTTTCAAACAAAATAGCTAGTGATTCCAGAAAGTTTATCCAAAACCCTGAACTCACCTGAAGTAAATTTCTTCCTAACATTGCATCGAACAGTAAATTCATGCGAAGAATCATTTAACAACAAAAAAAGTACCAGGTACGTCAAAAATACTCTTCTAGTAGATAAAGTACCAGGTACGTCAAAAATACCCTTCTAGTAGATAGAGTTCTAGTTCATCGTCCCACGACAACTCTAGAGATGTCTCCATTTAAAACCTTTTTTTAGAAATGTGAGGTAAAAATAATGGCTACTCATCCGAAATGGATATGGGTTCAAGAAAACAGTAGCGGGAACTGGGGGTAACCGCATCTTCTCAGAAAGTGGTTGCAGCGAAGAATAGGGATTTATTTCTGTATTTTTTATCTGGGAATTTGGCAGAAAGGTGCATAGTGTTGCCACGTGGCTTCTAAAAATAATTTTACGAGATACTCATTTTAAACTATGAAATGACACTGGTTGTTCTAGGAAATTTCTACACCTATTGGTAAGTAAGATAAGATTTTCTTATTGAAGTGAATTAATTTTCACGTGATAAATGTCAATTTAATTTCGGGGTCCATTGCAAATTTTTTGTAAACAATGCGTCGGATTTTTCTTGTAAATGACGTAAAAAAGACTCCATTGGTTTAAATTACCAATTTAATTTAATAAAAGTTTATTTCTTTTAAAATTAAAAGAAATAAACTGTAGACGCGAGATTTTAACGTCATATGAAATAACAATTCTGTGAATTTGAAAAAAAATTGGAGCAAATCGATAATATTGTCTTTTCTATAATATTGTCTGTTTTTAGTAATAACTTCTGAAATTTTAATAGAAAATCGAATTTTAGGCGCCACTGATATAATACCAACAAGTTTGCATGTATTATGGCTTTTTTATGTGCTATAACAACTATTCGTTCATAGAACCAGCTATCGGTGTATAATAAGTGTTTTTATTTTAATCATAGAATTGAATTATTATTATTATTACAATTATTTTAGTTTGTTATATGGGGTGTTCATAAATTATTGGATCCATTTCAAAAATTAATAATGAAAAAATAATAATGTTACAATTATGATTTTTTTAAATGAGAGCACATTTTAAAAATTTTTGTTCAAATAGGTAAAGCGTCTGTACAGAGGTCTAGGTGATAGTAAATTATTGGACATCTCTTCTTTTTGAGACGCATTATCGGCGTAACTATTTAAGCTAGAATAAAAATAAAATCATGTATTTGTAGGGAATTTTGCGCTCTTTAATTTGTTAAATAAAATGTAATTAGAAAACTGAATGGGTTTTGAGAAATTTGAGAAAAACTGAAAAAGGAAACCAGAAAACTCGCATCGTCTTCTGCTGATCGGCAACCATTGCGTAGGGAAATCTCTCGCTATAGCAAATTTAGAACTCCGTAATTGCACGTCACCTATCTGAAAAAAAATTATTTTCCCTTTCATTTACAAAAGAAAAACCGCAAAACCGCATTTGTAACATTATTAGCCTTTTTTCATGGGTATCATTTTAGTCTTTTTATAATAATCTATGACCTTACCAATTAATAATCTATGACCTTACCAATTAATAATCTATGACCAACCTGTATATATAAAAATATATCTTTGATTTCGCTGTGAGATAAACCGCATGCACTTTCTTATGGATTTTGTATATAATTCCATAATAATTTCATTACCTTTCTTAGGATTTTTTTTATTTTAAAGTGTTTTTTAGTTTATCATATTCTAAGTAATATTTATTAGAATAGTTTTAATACAATTACAAAGATAAACTAAGCGCCACCAAATGTATTTCAAATCCAATATATATTTATATATATATATATAATTTCATTTGAACATAAATTTCCGATCCATCATTTTTGATATTTCAATTTTTAAATTAAATAATTAAGAAAATATTGCAATTTCAAAAAATTCTGTGATAAGATTTTGAAATATTTCAACGCTTTAGACCTTCCTGAGTTCGGAAACAATTTTTTCGGAATTATGTTCAGCTAATTGTGGGACTATCTAACTGTATGCATATGAACCCGATAACTCAAAATCGCATTTAGCCAGATGATGAAACTTGGTATGTGGATTTAGTTTAGTTTAGCGACATTTTTATCCCGCTTTGAAGCGACGCTAAGGCTATTTGGGGACAGATCTCGTAAATTTGAACCGTGGTATGACGCCGGGTTCGAAATTGAGCCGGCATTCACTCTACGATTGTGTAGCACTTGCGCACAGTGGCTGATGCGTACAAATAATTTACAATCAATGCACTTGCGCACAGTGCCTGATGCGTACAAATAATTTACAATCAAGGCACTTGCGCACAGTGGCTGATGCTACAAATAATTTACAATCAAGGCACTTGCGCACAGTGTCTGATGCGTACAAATAATTTACAATCAATTACAATTACAGATCAATGCCATTTGACAGTCGGTTGTATGAATGATAAGAACAAGTTATCTAGATGCACTAAGTCCATCTTCTATTTTGATTCTATTCTATTTTATTTCTTATTTTGTTTTTTTATTCAGTCTCTGATTTGTAGGAGTGCACTCGTTCGTGAGTAAAAATTATAAAAACCCTGCTTGTTGGAGTAGTGCGAAAAATATAAGTACGGCAAAAAAAGATAACGCAGTGAAAGCATCTATTGCAGTGCGGTGAAAGCAGGAAAAAAATTGCTGCCTTCCGTCAGACTCGGTCGAGTGAAAAATTTTTAAAAATTGCTTGTTTAGATCTGCTTACGCGAAAATACAAGTGCGGTGAAAGCATATACACAATAATATTAAAACTATTTTGTTTTAGAGAGAGAGAGAGAGAAAAAAACACAATATAACAAATGAATATGAAAAAATAGAATAGCAATAGCATCCCGAACAGTTTTATATAACGTCGCATTTTGAAGAAACTTGAAGGTAATTTTGGGACAGACCTCTGAACTTTTCATCGTGATTAAATTATGAGGACGACAACTGACCTGCACCCCCCTCTCTAAACTTCCACACCATCACAGGAGGACCTATGATCCCCGACGTAAGAATTGGCAAGCAGCAAGTCCACATGTATGGCTTATCTTTGGTGGAGTCGGTTATCAAACTTCAACTCCTCCAGTCTCTAAGCTAAAGCTTTATCACTAGGCGACAGCGGTCCATTAAAAATTATGGAAATCAGAGGAAAATGAGGACAACATTCAAAACATCATTGAATAGATAATTATCTTAGTTTTAAGAAGGCTAAAAATACTTGTTTACCGGATAATAGTTTCCAAATTTATTGCCGAAAAACAATAAAATTAAGAAATCGTTAAACAGTGACAAACCTTTGGCTGGAAAGATAATTATAGATACTTTTAGAGTTTCTTTATATGAATGCCAGTTGAAAACATTTGGTTGCATAATACATAACGATCAGTTTCAGCATCTAACTTTAAGACATTCTTATACGGAAGCATTTGGGAAACCAGAATGCTCCTGTGGTACCGATGATGGCACCGTATCTCATTACATCTTTGGCTGCCCTATTTACATCGGCATTAGACAGAGGTTTTTTCCTGGTAGCTTTCATGCTTTGGGTATACTGGAAATAATTCGTCATCCTAAGACGAAAATTGAATTTAGAGCTATTGTCCAAAACTTACTGGAAAAGTGCATTCACACTACATCATTTACTGGAACTACGTTCTTCAGCCTGGTGCCTAGCACTGGCACATATGCACACAGTAATGGCACTTGAATCTTTCTATCAAGAATCTTCTTTTATAATCGAAATTAAAATTCTCCTTCAGCAACGACCTTCTATTTTTCTCTGATGGTTTAAAGTACACATCGGGATCCACGGCAACGATGCAGTCTATGCTCTGGCGAAAAAATGTGACCACAATAGAATTCATTGATAAATGGATCGAAATTTCCACACAGTGGCTTAAAAGAAATCATGAAGAAAGAAGTCCTTAAAGTTTGGCAAACTAGATTAGAGCTTTCCTCAAAAGTAAGATTCATTTTTTGGTCATTCCTGACAGTAAACACGAAGAGATGTTTTGGAGATTTCTTCATAAATCGAATTTTGACGACATATGAGTGTTTCGCAATTTATCAGAACAGATTATTTGGGAAACCAAAAGGATACTCCTGTTGTACCGATGATAGCACCGTATCTGATTATATGTTTGGCTGCCCTATTTACAACGGCATTAGACAGAGGTTCTTTCCTGGTAGCTTTCATGCTTTGAGCATACTGGTCATCCTAAAGCGAAAATTGAACTTATAGCTAGTTCCAAAACTTACTGGAAAAGTGCATTCACACTACATGATTTACTGGAACTACATTCTTGAGTCTGGAATTCTACTTTTTAGTATTTCTCTACTGTTATTGTAATGTTTTTATGTATCATGTTTAGTTTCATTATTTTTCTTTTCAACCGTTAACTTTTCATTTCTTAGAGTAGTTGCTTTTTGTTAATTTTCTGCAATTGACTGCTGACTTCTGTGGTCCAAAGCTCATTTATATGTTGCTGCATTTGACTGGAACGATATACGTAGGTCAGTCGAAAAGTGAGTTGCACTCCTTCGTAAAATTTTCGGTGAAAGGCTATTTTGATGAAACTTTGTGACAACACTTCAGACATTTATCTGTATCGTGTGACGTAGCGGCTTTCACGCGGCAATTTTAGTTTGCCTGATAATCAGTCGTAAACATGTCCCAGCAGCTGCAAGTGGCGACCAAATTGGAAATGCGTGCAGTGATTTGTTTTAGTGGGCGAAAAGGTGTAACTGCACGAAATTTATCGGCAATTGCATGAATTGCATGATGAAAATGCAATGTAACGTCAAGCTATCGCAAAGTGGTGCAACAATGTTTGAGAACAGACTTACAGATATTGACGACGCTAAGCGCGAAGGAAGGCCATCAACTGCGACAAATTCTGAGATCGCTGATCGCGTGAATGAAAACATTCTTGGAACATGGATGTGTGCAGAAGATTACTGTAAGCATCTTGAATTCAGTGAAGTTTGTGTTTAACCCAACAGCGGGAACCTAACATATTGGTTATTGGCTGTTGGGCGGAAATTCTTCGCAAGAGACTTAGAAAAACTTATGCCATGCCTCGACAAGTGTTTAAATAAAGAAAGTGATTACATAGAAAAGTAGCTTCTGAGAGGTACTTTAGTGTGCATATAACATTATTTATTGTAAAATTTATTTCCTTCTTTGTTTTCTCGAGCAGTGCAACTAACTTTTTGACTAACCTTCGTAGTTAGCAACTGCTGTTTGCCTGATAGGAGCAGTTAATCACTCATGTGATCGTCAAATCCTCCGCATGTATGCATAGGCTGGCCGGAAGTTTATGGTTATATGGAAGCATATGAGAACCTCTAGGAGCTAACACTTCTGAATTTTTAAGAACAAATGTAGAATTGTTGTAAATTTAAAGCTATTCAATGGATATGTGCTTTTATTTAAAAAAAATTAATATACATACAAGGTGTTCGAAAGAACTTTATTATTCTAAACAATTACGTCGTCGACGCTCGTTATAACGACCACACATTATAAAGACCATTCCATTATAACGACCTGTGATAAAATCCCCAACTGTGTTTCCCTATGCACTATGTTATTTTACTTCCGGTATAACGACCGTCCAGTGTCGTCTAATCGCAATGCAACGTCCGAATTCAGTGGACACTCTTCCCGGTATTTTTCCAAAAGGAGCATGTTTCAAAACGTAAATAACCTTGATTATTGTATTGCCAAGCTTCGTAGATGTAGAGTCTTTAGTGTTATATTTGTTGTAAAGTTAATTAAATCACTAAAGGTCAATTAGGACAATTAATTGTTAAATTCTAAGTTGTAAAGTTTAGGTGAGTTACTGAATGTCAATTAGAATATTTAATTGTTAAATGCTAAAAAGGAGTGAAAGTTAAATGAGTGAAAGTTACGTTTATCGTAAAGTTTGATTAAATTATGTAAAGCTTATTTGAAATATTTTTATTTATAAAATTCAAATTGACTGTTGGAATTCTAGAAGTCTGATATGCAGCCATGTTGTTATATAAATTAATTATTTCTCTTATATATTTTTTTTATTGTTAATTCTCCTTCTATAAATTTGGTTTTCATTTTTATTCAACCAAAATCAATTATCTTATTCTTTTAATATTCAAAAAAAAAAAAAGTATTAATTAAGAAATTTTTTTTATTTCGGTTTAAGTAAAAGTTCAGCAATGATGGGCTTCAAAACAGAGTGCAATGAACCTTTGTAGCAGAATAGAATTCCCGCCTTTCAAGCCTAGCTCGCCTCCCACCTTGCAAAGCTTAAGAAAAACACATGGCCCCAGATATTTTCCTCTTTATTTTAAAAAACAGGCGTGGGTGTCCTTTTTAGAAATTTGTCCGAGCCAAATTTCTGCTACTGCATTTTGCAGCTAATACTCAATTAGTAAAAAAAAAAAAAACCTTTGGCCTTTGGGGCGCAGTTTAATACTGGGACCTCCAGGCAAGCTTCAGAAACATTCCGTCCCTTTGAGGTAAAAACACCGCATTGAGAAAAATTCATTTTGGAATTTCTTTTCGGCTCTAATCCTGACAGAAATATGGGACTTTCCTACCCAAAAATTGCAGTTCAGTATTCCCTTCTGAAATTTATGGCGAGGGAGCATTTCTTACTCCTTCGACCCCTTGACCCTGTGCGATTCGGAGCGGGAGCCCTGTTCAATTCTTGTCAACACTTCGTAATTTCTTTTTTCGTTAGAGAAAGTCAGAATCTTGTATACCACGTGGGTTGGGGGCGTGATTAATCTAAGGGGTTGCTTGATTTTGAAAACTTTTAACCAATGAGGTCTTAATAAGTTGGCTACTTTGCGTAAGAGCCATCGCCAATAATAATTTAAAAAAGGGTGTTTGGGGGTGCTTGAGACACACAGGCAGTGACTGAGAGTTAGCTGGAGACGATTAAGAAAGAAATAGATGGGGTTGCGTGAGCGAAATGGAAATGCGAAGAAGAGCGTCTTCCGAAGCGGATTAGAGTTCTAAGCCCTCAGAGATAGCCCGTGAACGTGGTGGCGACCAGGATATCCCCTGCTCTCAGCGCAGAAGCATTCGGCGAATTTCCGAAGGTGTACCATGGCGTACATAGCACAAATATGAGAAATTTGTCATGTTCAAAATTTCACTAGTCGTGTTTTTAAAAGAAGTCATAAATCTTCCAGCCGTCGGCGAATTCCGGTCAAAAGGATAACCAATAAACCCGTCAAATAAAATGTCGCAGGGCCCCATTGTGATGGAAAAAGAGTCTACCTATTGCTAGGAGCCCGGAGAAAATCCGTTACTCGTGGTCTTAAATGTTACGTGGGATTGTCTAATGGATCAGTGGCGAGCACCGGCAAAAAGTGTCCAGAGGCCCCGTCAAACAAACAATGCCTTCTTCAATGTGTTCTTTTCCACCCAGTCCGGGACAAATAACATATATCTTGCTGTCTATTCGCTGAAAAATGAACTCCATCATTGCTGATTGTTCGCCATCCAACTTACCGACGAGAAGAGGCCATGTATAAAACCCTCCAGCGGCCATCAGCCATTAAAGATAAGTGTTTTAATTAAAAATTTTTGTACTGTTTAAAAGATCGAGATTTTGGATTCTAAATGGGGATTTTTGCTTAGCCTGAATTTGTGTATTTTCCTTTTAACATGCAGGTTTAACTATACTTGATAGGCATGAAATAATAATTATTTTGTTAATAATATGAAGTTTTAGGCAGGTTCAAACTTTTCAGCATGAAGTAAAATTAACTTGCAAATAATGTAATGTAAAGTTATATACATGAAAATTATAAAGATCATAAAAGGGTAAAAGTGTTATATATTAAGTTGCAATATTTTGCATTTAAGAACAAAATTATTTATGTGTTATAGAAGTTTTGTTATAATTTTCTTATATAGAACATCTGAGTATTTATAAAGTGTTATTCCTTTTTGAAATGTTCTGACATCAGTAATTGTGCATCCTTACTACAAAAAATCAAATGCATGATGTTTAAAAGTAGTGGTAACATTTGTTTCCATATGAACAATTTTAGCTGTTATAATGAAATGAGTTATATATGTTGGTAAAAATATATGTAATTGGCTGAGAAAAATTTTAACATTATGAGGAGATATTTCTATTAATATAAAATAACAATTAAAGTTTTAATTTAGAGATGGCCACTCATATAATCCTAGAATGATAAGTTTAATATTTAAAAATTTTGAATAGGCTGTAGGGTAAAAATTTGGAATCATAAATGAACATTAATTAAAAATCTGTTTGAGAAAGGGTCGACCCTAATACTGATGACTTATTTTAAAGATTGTTATGGATGTCAAGTTTTAAAAATTCTTGTATGTGTGTCAATAATATATGTGTATTTATGTGAAAAAGGTAACTTAATAAATTAATTAGGTTTAAAATTTGGCTTTGTTTTCCTTGTCAATGTGTAAGCACTGAGAAAGTAAGTGTCAGGGTTATATTGCGGGTTTTAGATTTTTTTCTAAAACATAACACAACGCTTTGGGTTAATCACTTTTCTAATTTATATTTTGGTAAATATGAATGTTATTAAAGGATATTGAGATAGATAGAAGTTAAGTTTGAAAAATGCTTCTTATGCCTGTTGCTAAAATTTCATTATGTGGTGACATTGAACAGTAGTTGTGAATTGGTTTGATATTAATTGATGTTAGGGTTATGTGATTTTAAGATTACTGATTTGTAGCATGTTCATATTGAGATTAAATAGCAGTAAGTTTTGAACTAATTGAGCAACAGGTGTAGTAACATTCTAAACTACTGAAACTTCGAGTTTTTAAATGAGTAAATGATATAATAGAGATTCTTAATATCCTTAATCTAATAATTTGTTTAGTAATACTTGAATGCTTTTGAGTCAAGCAAAGGATCTCTAGAAATTTTTAATTTAGTTATGCTTATGTAGCTTGAGGAATTGAGAATTACCTTTTTGAGTTATTGTTGTGGAGTATATGATTTTGGATATAGAGTAGATGTAAACAAACAATCTATTGATTCTTCTAAAACAGTAAACAAAATTCAAAATCAAAACTTCACAATAAAATTGGTGCCGTGAAAGTGAAATACTTCTCAGTGCTTGGTGTTTGATGAGGGAAACTGACTTGATGTTGATATTTATAGTGTTATGTGTGTTTGGAAATTTATAATGTTATGTGTATGAGATAGGGTTTTATCTGTAAAGCTATACTGCAGACATGGCCCCACCAGAGAGTAATGATATAGAGAATGAAGTTGTAAATGATTTAGCATTGGGTAAAAACCAGGGTGATGGTTCTACACCTCAACAACAAATAAATGCCCTTCCAAAAATGAATGTCTTAAGTAATGCATCTATGATGCAAATGGTTCCAAATCTGTCGGGTAAAAATGTGATAGATTTTTTCAGGACCCTTGAATATACTGGGAAATTGAGTGGGTGGAATGATGAACAGTTGTTCATCATTACAAACATCAAATTAGAAGGAAATGCGAGAAAATACTTTGAGTCTTCCTTGCAATCCCCAGACATTAACTATAAAAAATTGAAGGAGTGTATGCTGTCGCATTTCACTGATAGTCAATCTTTTTCAACTGACTTTGCCAAATTTTCATCTGCAAAACAGTATGATATGGAGTCAGTAAAGGACTATTCTGTTAGAATGGAGGGGTTAGCTCATAAGAGTTTTGTAGCACATTGTGCAAATAGTGAGGAGAAAATTTCAGATTCTTTTAAAGAAAAACTTCTCTTATCACAATTCATTTCTGGCCTTAGGCAGAAAATAAAAGCACCCGTCATGATAGAAAACCCTTCAAGTTTTTCTGAAGCAGTGGAATTTGCCACTCGAGTTGAAAAATCTCAGGAACTTTTAACTCCTAATGTTAATGTAGTGGAAGGATATGCACAAAATAATGATTTTGAGAAAATGTTGAAAACAACTACTGAGACTTATGCTAAATCACTTGAGTTGGTAACTCAGCAATTGCAAGCTCTCACCTCGAGACTAGATATTTTACAAAATGGTACTGAGCAACAAAGAAATTTCAGACCACAGGTCATCATTTGTTCATATTGCTCTAGACCAGGTCACATTGCACCAAACTGCTATCAAAAATCTAGAGATAGACAGGGGCAAATTAATCAGAATATGAGGTCAGATTTTAACCTTAGAAGACAAAACCAGTACCATTATGGTCGACAAAATCAACCTATCAGACAAAACCAAGCAAGTGGTAGGCGTGTTAATAATGGGAGCCAAACAATTCAAAATGTGAGGCAAAATAATAACCCAAATGATAGAAGAGTTGATACACAACAAAATGAAGGTAATGTTTCTTTAAACTAGTTGTGGGCGAAGCCAGAGTGGATCCTCTTAGCTTCACGGAAGCCCACACTGATCCTAAAACTTGTACTGAGTTTTCTTCCTGTAACTTACCAATAATTTCTGTTGATATTGATAAGATAAAATGCAATGCCTTGATTGACACTGGGGCAACCATGAACCTTTTATCTATAGATATGGTTCAGCTTCTTAAACATTATAAAATGTTACAAACACCACCTATTGAATTAAAAACTTTATCTGGGACAACTGTGATTTCAAATCAGGTTTTAGAATGTGAAATTGTACTAGGTAACAAAACATACAAAACTCAATTTGTGATTTCTAATTCATGTCTTTCCCCAGCATTTGAAGTTATTTTAGGTTTCAATTTCTTAAATTATTTCAATTTTGTGATAGACTGTGGTGAAAATACTATCAAAAATAATGATGTTTGTATAAAATGGAATTTTGAAAGGGCTTATCCCTATGGTTTTGAATATAACATTCAACATGAAATGAAGCCTGATAATTCATTAAATGAAAACTCAAATGTTCTTAAAGATCAAAATGTTAAATGTAAACAAACTGGCAAACCTCCTTTAGGAAGAGTGTTTACAAAAACTTTAATACCTCCTGGTTCTCAAAAATATGTGGATATAAAAATTGATGATGTTAATAATAACTTTGTTATTGGAAATATAATTCTTCTTGAGAAAAATCCTAACTTGTCAACTAGTTCTGTAATGATTGCTAGGGCTGTTTCAACTTTAAAGGAAAATAACATGTGTTTAGCATTAGTTCTAAATCTTGAGGATAAACCCTTAACATTAAATAAAGGTATGATTATTGTTCAGGCTTTGCCTATTCATGAAGTGTCAAATATTGAAAGTGTAAACACATTGTCTGATAGTAAAAATTCCAAGAAAATTGATTGGGATAAAACTTTAAATTTTGATCACCTATCAAAGGAACAAAAATCCAAAGTCATTAATTTGTTAAACAAATATGATTCAGTATTTGCTCAAGATATTTCTGAGCTAGGACAATGTGGAATTGTACAGCACGAGATACATTTAACCGATCCGGTTCCTACTCGTCAAAAACCATACCGTGTTCCCTATCAACTAAAAGCAGAAATGAAACGTCAAATTAATACATTATTAGATGCAGGTATAATTCAGCCCTCCAAATCTGCATATGCAGCACCAGTGCTTTTAGTCAAGAAAAGTGATGACTCTTACAGACTTGTAGCAGACTTACGTAAACTTAATAGTAAGACTATTCCAGATAATTTCCCCCTCCCTAATTTAAATGAGATGATAGATATGTTAACCGGGGCAAAAT
>BGPR01016238.1:16730-34957 GCA_013235015.1 Araneus ventricosus | reverse complement strand
CGATTAAGGTGATATAATAATTCATAAGGTAACTTAAATAAAAACTGCATCAAGATATTTGACAAAAAAAATTACTTTAAAACGCATTAAATCATCAATTAAGGAATACTTACACATTTCATAATAACTATCCACTGTGTGCAACCATCCAACATCATCATGAGTATGCATAATAATATGAACATTCAGCATATCAGGTTTGCCAGCTGGGCAGGCCTAGATTCACAAATAAAAGTTTTCAATGTGTTTTTCCAAGATAATGAATTATAAATAACAAAATGAAGTCTAGACTTCAATTGTTATTTATAATTTAATGATGTGATATTAAGTAAATAATAAGAGAATATGAACCAATCAAATATCACTGGCAAAGTATGGTACTTTTCCCTTATATGCACACCACCTGCAACCTTTTTCGACTTTCTGAACTTTCTTAAAATGCCACATCATCGGTTTCTTTCCCGATGGTAGTTGAAAAATTGCACAAATTAACAAAACATACCAATTTGGCTGAAAATGCGTGGTGTGCATAGAATGGAAAAGTACAGAGAAGCTTTAAAAATTAAGTCTCAAGAACAAAAATAAGCTTTAATCCTACATATAACATGTCCTAGTGATCAAATAGTTTTAAAGCTTTTAAATATGAAGTTAATAAATTGTTCTATTTTATATTTAAAGAAATATTCAAAATATTTTACCAATACAGCTTTAAGAAAACGTACAAGTAAATATTAATTATGAACTTCAGAATTAAGCATGAAAAATCTGGTTTCCTTTCTAAGAGTTAAATAATATTCTTTTACTCTTGTTTCAGTACAGCACAGATATGCATTTCAGAATAGTTGAAATTTTAAAATTTATCAGGAAGTTAAAATATAGAACTCCCGACAACCTGTAATAATACATCAATAGTATTTACAAAAAGTAAAATAGAGGCTATACAATACAATATATAGAATAGAATTAAATAGATTTTCAAACTAGAATCAAGTCTTCCAATAACTTTCGAAATGCACTGAAAGTTATTATAAAGCAAAAAGAGAAAAATATTTGAAAAATTTACTGGCTAGTTTCAGCAGATTACTGCCAGTCATTTTACGCTACTTTGCATCTTGAAATGCAAATATTTGGGAGAATGTTTTAGTATTGGTTGCCTTCTGATAGATGAAGCAGAAATGATACGAAATATTAGATCACTTGATGAAAATTCAACTTGTAAGGCAGTCCACATAAAACAACTCATAAATTAGTACAACTGACACATTTATATAATCCAAGTATAAAAAATATAGTTTGATTTCAGAGATTCTGTTATGTGTTCTCTTGGAATGTATTCACCATATAAGTTTGTATCAACAATATTTATTGTTAAATGTGTTTCTCCCAAACAAAATTACATAGATTTCAGTTGCTATAAAAATAACGCATGCAGAATCAGCGCCTTTGTTTAAATTAAATAGCTTTATAAAAAATTTCATATTTGCAAAGAAAATTATTCTAATTTAAATCTCGCAAAATGGTCACTGTTCAAGAAAAACATCTATAGAATATATTCTTGTCAAGAAAATGTTCTTGGAAAAAGACTGCATAAACAGAAAGTACACTTTTCACTGGAATATGTATCCTTGAACAACTTGTTTGGAACTATTACTGTTGCGGTAGCAAATTTAGCCCCGAACAACAAATCATGCTTCATTCTATTGAATTGTTTAGTCATTAAAATTATGACAATTCCATTAAATATGATTATTTAGACCTCAAAATTAAAAATATATATATTTCTTGGTAAAATTCATTAAAATTTGCATTACAGAAATAACATGTTTTATACAAAAAATTAAATAAAGGAATGACAAAATGAAATTCAAATAGTAATATTTTATTTGACATCATCAAATATTTATAACAAAACAGCCATTTTTTTTTCCTTAGCCAATCAAACAGAAATATATGAAGCTAGTATAAAAATAAAACTGTATCAAATAAGTAGGAAAAAGAATTTCAGAATTTCATTTGTATAAACCAGCATGTTTACAACTATAATCTGACTAAGTGAATTAAGATACAATCTTAAAAAATTCAAAGGTTAATTTTTTAATTATTACTCAAAATAACTGAATCGCTGGAACAGCTTTGATATACGACAGCACTGGTGATAATCTTGTATTGGCAAACTTTTTGTCGCCTGTCGTCAGAAACAAAATATCACCAATGGGGTACTATATTATTATATTGAAGCTTTTGAAAAAAGTCACCAAAACAAAATTATCGCCAATGATGCCATATATCAAAAATATACCGAATCGTTTATTATAGAAACCACATAAGTCAAGAAATCACAAGAGTCACATTATAGGTAAAGTCATATTAAAGGTAAAATAAAGGTTAATTTAAAAAATTAATCTTTTTAAAAGTGCCAGCATTTCAATATTTATTGATTAGCTTCTGCAAGCAATGATTCAATTTATGCAATATCAATTAAAAATTTATTAACATATTACAAATGAAAGAATGCTTCAATAGAAAAACTTGATACTTATGTGCTGTACCGGCCCAGAGCTTATTTGGTGAACTTCGGAATATCCCAAGCCGCTGTAACACATAAGTACCAAAAACTCTTTTTAGGGTCTGTCATTTGGCTTCATCCTATGATAGGGCTTCTTAAACCTTTTCCATTAACATACTTTTTATGTAGAAAAAATTCATGTGATCCTACTTTTGTCAGAAAGGCGTTGCTTCAACTCCAAAGTTGGAAAATAACTATGATAATGAAAGATTAGTCCATGATAGCTACAAATTAGAGTAACTAAAGCTAGTTAATTAGTCATTTTAAATAAAATCCTTTATCAACATAAAAAAATTTTTAAAAATTTTTGCTACAAACATACATGAGATTATTTGAGATGCATGACCACCCTTTGGTTGCTTTATCTCAAATCTATTTTTTTTTTATCTCAAATGTTGAAAAATCTGAATCAAGAAGACCCTACCAGAGTTTCGATGACCATTATATTTTTCTGCATGGCTCCATCCTATAACAAACCTGTCTTCATAAATTCTAAGAAAGATCTTCATAATGCTAAGTAAATTCTAATCTTACTTATAAACTCTCAATGTTAACAGTGCAAAATGACACACTGTTGGAATTAGATAACTGATGAAATAAAAAATAAATTAAGAATAAAAACACGCTAATATACAAATAAAGTCGTATTTAACAAAATTTCATTCAGTCTAAAAAAATTAATATGTTCACTAACTTACACAATAAAATTCCTGTTGAAATTATTACCATTCAAGAGCAGCAATACTGGCACAACTTGAAAAATGAAGTTTTGAGATAAGCATATTTAAAGATTATATTGGTTCATTGAAATGCAAGACACACAAGCTTAATTGTTGGAGTAATCATTACTAAAAGGATTCATAGGAATTCTGTTATGCTGTTAAGACAATTTTACAATGTTGGGAACAGGAATGGTGCTAGTTTGCCAGACAGGGGGCATGATCTGCTGTACGGAAGGACGAGTATATTGAAATTGGTCTCAAATTTTCGCCATAGTACTATTTATCAACTACAGTTGAATACCCCATAACAGATTTCCCCCCCGCCGGAAAACAAAATTTTTCCCCGGGTGGGGCACCACCCCCCGGCCCCCCCCCCCCCGGTCCCCCCTTTGGCATTACCCCTGGTTGGGAATGGTCGTAACTAGGGATGTAATGAATATTCGGAACTTTTGTCGAATAGTAAGCAGATATTTAGCGAAATTTATTCAGGATAATTTTTTTTAAATGTGCTTTTAAATATACAGTTAACAAAGAATATTGCAGAATTACATTTCAGTACATTTAATTATCAAAAAATCTCCCCAAATTACCCAATTTTAAGTTGCTTAGATGTATTTATTAAAGTTACATATAATTTTATCGATGCAAAGCCCCGAATTATTATGCAAGAACAATAATTTTTCAGCATTTTCAGAAGAGAGTCTGTTTGGTTTCATACATATATAATATCAACTAGGGATACAGCGAATATTAAGTACGAGACCTATTCGGCTCTTTCCCGAATATTCTGTCTGGCCGAATGCTAAACAAATATTCAGCAGAATAAATTCAGGATAAAATGTTTTTAAGAAATGTTGTTTTAAATATATTTAATAAAGAATATTACAGAATTACATTTTGGTACATTTATTATAAAAAAAATTTAACATTTACCCAATTTTAAGTTGCATAGTACGTAAGTATATTTAATTGCATATCATTTATAGAAGTCTATTCCATATGGTTTCATATATATTACCAGTTTCAGGAAATAAAATGCTATATATATTGAAATAACTGCAAATATATTGCTTGCAGGTGCTGAAAAATATTTTCTTGCTAAAGTTGCGAACCTTGGATATTTTTTTTTTTTTTTATTATTTCCACCAATTAGGTGGAAACTCCATCCTACCTTTTAGAAGTGCTTTTTAAAATAAAAAAAAAGGAATTTACTTCTAGTAATTTTAATTTATTCATTCAATTTTCTTCTGTGTTTGTCATTGTCAAGTTCTGCAATGATGACCCTTATATTTCTTTGAAGCAATCTCAAAATGAAGGGAATTTCTCGTTATTGGAACTAAGGTCTTTAAAATATTGCAAATATATATGAAGATATTAACATTTTTTTTTAAATATATAAATTATAGAAACTCAATTTTATTTAATCTTAAATTTTTTTAAATTAAAATTTGAAAAATACTTATTTCATTTACAATCAAAAGTTAAATGTTTTTAAAAATTTAGTTAATCGGCCTGAAATTTGATATTCGGCCAAATCACTATTCGTTGTGTTACATCCTTAGTCATAACTCAAAATTCGTAGGCACTTTTCAAGTTATGCCAGTATTACAGCCAATGAATGATTTATTAAAGCTCGACTTAAGAACACAGTGCAGTCGCCAAAGTTGAACTTTTGGGGCGATTTCTCACCAAATCAGGTATTCATGGCTGGTGTTCTAAATTAGCAGTTTAGCGAGTTTTGGGATGGTTGGAGCGAAGTTGTGGAGTTTGGCGAGAGACTGTACTGGATTCTTAAGTCTTACAATAATTTAAAAAAATAATGAATACTTTAACTTCAGAAAGTAGTTTTTTTTTAATAAAAGAAAAATCTTTTTTTTTTTTTTTAACAAAAACAGTTTTTTAGAAACATACAGGTGAGAACAAAACAAAATCAATCAGAGCCACATCAAACATTACGATATATACACAGATCATTACAGTACACAATTTGATACAAAACTCATTCAACTACTCAATATACAGCAGATTTGCAATGTTTACAAAATATTAACAGTTACACATACCAAACCACTCCAGTTTCTTACGAGATGAATATTCACTGATGATAGTTATGCTTAGAAAAGAAAATTTTTCAAGACAGGTGAATTTTCAAAAAGAGAAAACAGTAACAAAATTCCAACTTCAAATTTGCAAAATATTAATTTAAGCAAAAATCATGCTGCATTAAGTAGTAGTCAATTTATTTACCTGCGGCTGTTTTAATAGTATATTGAATGACGCTGCAATGATATCAAAAGTCTTGTAGAAAATATCTTTAGTCGTATAAAAATGAAATCTATTGTTTTTTATTAAAATGTTTAGGACATGCAAATTTTCCACTTTTAGGAATATTTGTAACATGTTTGAAGCAGTAAGAATTAGGACATGCAAAACATTGATAAGGTGAAAGCATTTTACACTTTTGACAGAAATGGGACGGACATTCCCAATCATCACTTTGAAAAGTCTCCATACCTGGTTTCAAGCATCGGACATGAAACGATCTGCCACACTCTTGAAGTGAACAATGCAGAAGTTTACCACCAGTTTTACACTTGAAGCACAGAATCTTGTCTTTTTTATGATCATTCATTTTTTTAACTTGCTCTTTCTTCAAACTAACCTCTTTGTTTAAGCTATTTTCTGCAGTAGTGATTTCTTTTTTGACCTTAGATGGTTTATTCATACCATTTGCTTTCAGCGAAGTCTTACCAACAGAGCCATTCATTTTATTCTTTTTAGTACTATTCTTGCTTGTTTTTGAATCTGACGGAGGCGAGGGAGGTTCTGAACTTTCAACATCACCTGCAGCCTGTACCACTCCATTCTGCGGCTTTTGACCAATAAGACCGCTGCACCTCTTTGACCCGCAGTTACATTCTAGCTTTTTATAATGAGAAAAATCCATTTGATAATCAAAAGTTAATTCAGACCCAGCAGGAATATCTTTCTTGGCAAAAATGCCAACTCGAGCATCTCCATTGACTATCCACTTCTGGGTCTCGCAATTGGGCTCACACGAATGATTCAAGAACCGAGAATAGTTGCCCTTCGGCCCTGCATCGATGATACGATTCGAGTCTAAAGTGCAAAAATAAAAATTGGTGTCTCCAATTTCCTGCTTTTCCCTTATTCGTCGCTCACACTCCTCTTCATCTATTAAATCTCCACAATACTCTATCACAAAATGGCCTTGCTTGATGTCTTCAAGAGATTTCAATCCCCACGCTTTTGTCGACGTCCAGAAGGGTTTGACCTTTGCATACTGCAGTCTTTGGAATTTTTGATTTTGGCATCTATCGCCCGCTTCACACACTTCTGCAGAGCATTCAGTACACATGCTACGATTCAAGCATAACGAATCATACCCACAAGGATCCGGATCCAAAGCTTTGCAACCACAAGGATTATAATCCGAAATATCATGAGATGTATACAACTGCACGTCACCTACCGGTCTATTGCTCTTGATATGCTTATAAGAGGGATATTTCCTTCGACTGCTTGTTTCAGTAGCATCTGTACTTCGCTTATCAGTCAAAGCTTTGCAAGCGAGTTTAACAGCACTATCAAACAGAGGATCTGAAATGGTTTTCTTAAAATTGAGCATCAGATCTTTATCCTCAATGCCAACTTCTTTAAAAATAAAAGGGTGAACATGTCCACTCTGAGTCCAGTAATACTCGTTCGTTTCGAAAAATTGCACGGGAAACTCTCCGTCAAAATGCTGCATCTTTCTAACGCTTGCAGGTACATCTTTAGGGTTCAACACTTTTGCAGGCCACCAACGGATATTGTACACTTTGGCCCACACTATGTCATTATAAGACACAGTTTTTCTAGATTCACATCTATCACAGACAAATATATCACCAGTAAAGGTTTTTGTTTTTAAGCACTTTTCGTGAACAGCACACGGACAAGAGCTACAAAATATTAAATCGTCATTACAGCCACAGTGTAAACAAAAACATAAATTTACAACACGAGGGTATCCTCTAAGATCTTCTGGCGTAAAATGTGTATGACATGTGATGGCACTGTTATGTAAAATTACAGCACCTGGAACGAAGCATTTCACTTTTGTATGAAATGCCGTGGGACACTGAGAACATTTATACATTTCCCCTTTGGTATTCTGTGAATTTTTTGGATTTATGAAGTAACACGATAAACAAAGATGAAGAGGACATGCTTTCTTTTCGCCCTTTATAGATGGAAGTTTCTTTAGGCATTTTATGTGATAATATTTATCACATGATTCCACAGAGCATTTAGTCACATCACCAACTTCAGATTTACACGAGAAACACGCTGATTTATCTTGTGACGAATCGTTATCTTCACTGGAAGCATTTCCAAGAAGTTTGTCTAGACGCACCTCAATAAAGTCAGTTCCTTCTCTGTGATCAAAGTTATCTTCCGATATGTCAGCATCGCTACTTAAACCATTGGAAGAGTTCTCTTCGCCAGAATTAGAACATATTCTTTTACTTTCAGAACTGCCTTCATCACAGTTTTCTTCTAGTTTCCGTTTTCCTACACTTAAGCTCATTTTCAAAGCATAACAAACCTTCAGAACTATAAAAAAATTACAGCATACAGTTCAAACAAAACAACTGCGGCCATCTCTCAAACATTTTGCATTTCCTATCACTATGAAGTTTACACAAACATGTAGTAAATAAAAAATAAGCAAAGAATAACTAAATATTTGGCATTATAAACATTATTATAAAAACACTTCGGAAATTGCGGGCTAAGACCACACGATTATGATTTTTTTATCGATTCACTTCAATTCTACATCATTATCGATGCCTAATGATTACGGATTGAAATTATTTAATGATCATAAGACAAAAAATTAGAGCGCATTGCTTAATGACAGTTTGTTGAAAATCATAATGATAAAAATTAATTTTGAAGTTTAAATTTAATATTTTGAGCAATAGAACACTTCATCATTTACTATTTACTGAATTTGATGTGATCAGTGGCGTCATCTAGTGGACAGTAGGCAATCATCAGTTCCCTCCCTATCCGATAAATTATTTGAATTCTATATAATTAATTTTTGAAATAAATTAAGAGGCAAGAAATAATGATTTAATGATGGCAGGATTCTTAAAAAAATACAAAAAAAACGATCTCAATAGAAATTCAGCATAAGGATTGGAAATATTGTGTCTGAAAGTCATTGAGAGCAGTATTACGTGCGAACATCTAAATGAAATAAGAAGCAGATTAAAATTAAATCTTAAACCATCATAAAATGTTTAACACAAGAAGCGCGTTGAATTCTGAATATGATGTTATTTATATCCCGTCTTTACTTTTATTTATTTTTCATGATTATTCAAGAGCACGAAACAGTTGCAATAGAAAGGGTAAGTGGAGCCAGGGGCAAAATATATTTTTTCGCGCTTGACCAAATCAGATCGGCAATAGTTTTAGACTATCTTTTGATGGCAATTTTTCTTTCTTTTTTTGATTACGGATTGAAAAGAACTTTGGAATGAATAGGGAATAATAGCCTTTGTAGCTGAAAATCCCAAAAACCCCTTTTTCAAATCAAATCAAATCAAATATTTTTTTCGCCTCCAGTCGTCACTTGTCACCAGTGGCTTAGGGGTCTATTCTGGTACCCCCGGTTGGGCTGGGGGTTGGGTTGGGTTCCGCCCTTAAACAACGGAACCCAACCCAACTCCCAACCCATCGGGGGTAACCATAATAGACCCCAAGGGTAAATGCGTCCGGGTTGCTATTTTTCACCCCTTCAACATACTCTACTCTAAAAAGTGACATAAACATCATAATATTTTGACCCAGGGGAGGGTAGTGGCTCCCGACTCTTAAACCCTCTCAGTCCCAACCATAGAATTATTCATTGTAAAATTATGAAATTTGGGAAATGTGCTCATTTTGGGCCTAAGATTCAAGTTCAAAAAGAAAAAAAAATAAAAAAGAGAACCCCCCCCAGAAAAAAACGGAACATAAATTTAAAAAAAACAGCTAAAATAAAATATTTTAACATATTTAAAAATAATAAGAATGAAATTGTACCTGTAACAGGACAAGTCAAATTACTTAACAAATGAAAAAAATGCAGGATGACTATAACTGTAGAAGGAAATCCCGTTCTTCAATAGCGTGCGAGAAACACTGAATAATTTATTTTAAATTAATTTAATTTCTAGTAAAAAAATTCTAGTAGTTTACTGATTAAAAGTTCTAATTTTGTGCATTTCTAAAAATAATAAATAACTAAAGTTTATCTATTATTATGTCCTCAGTTGGTATCAATGTAATCATGAACCAACAGTTTAATGCTACAATTAAATAATAAACGTACTAAAGTCTTAAAATCTTCCTCACTAATGGAGTCAGTTCGCATGAAGTCACGGTCATATGACAGACATAACTGAGCAGGATCCCTAACATATAAGTGCCCGTTGCCTTACGCTATATTGTAACGCCATATGCTTGTCCTCTTGCAAGATACACAGTAGATTCTAAAATTGAATTCGCGCGATTCACTTCACGTGCATCAACAATGACTACGAATTGACTTCATCAAAATGATCAGGATAAGACTGTATTGCAAAATAATTGAATTGTTGATTGCAGAAACCACATGAGTAAATATTTCTTATTTAATTTTTTTTGACGTAGATTTACGTACGTCTCTCCACAGTGGTCTAACGGTGTGTCGGGAAAGGAAAAAAAAATTATGATGCTTTTCGTGCTAAAATTAAACGCTTATAGCTTTGCAACAAAATAACATAGAGAGTTGATTTCAGTTTTTTTTTCAACAGAGAAAGGTGGAGATTGAAGATTGCGAAAGTATTTTAGAATTTGGAATTAAGGTTTAGTTACAGTCGAGCTGCAAAGCTGGTTAAAACCAGTAAAATTTTTGATGACGTCACAATGACCGATGCGCGCGCAAGCAGACTAAGGCAATTCAGTCATCAATCTGAGGTTCACGCGAAATATTAATCAAGAATTGTTGAATTACGTTTTGCTAAAATTAAACGCTTATAGCTCCGCAACCAAATAACATAGCGAGTTGGTTTTAGTTTCATTTAACAAAGAAAGGTAGACAGTGAAGATTTCAAAAATAATTTTAGAATTTGTAATTACGGTTTAGTCACAGTCGAGTTGCAAAGTTGGTGAAAATCACGAAGAATTTTACTTAGATAGAGTCACAAAGTCACACTAAACTAATAATCACTATAGACTTAATAGTCACATACAGCTACTTTATTCACAGTTGAGTAAGGTAAGTAAGTCTACGCGCCTCAATCCTAGCAGCCGTTTCGCAGAGACAGCCTCCCGTGATTTTTTTCAAAATTTTGTGTGTGTGTTTATGCTGTTTTTACATTCTAAAGGGGTATTCGCATAATGAGAGAAGAAATGACAAGAGTCAATTAAAGTCACATTATAGGTACAGAAAATCTATCAGGTAAAAAAAAATCAATCACCAATTTAAAGAAACTAGTCAATTTTTTTAAAGCTCCCAGCATTTCGTTATTATTGATTCATGTGATTTCTGCAATCAACGACTCAATTTTAAATCATCAGTAATATTGAAATCGTCCAAAAGGTATCCGAATACTACTCGTAAGTCTATAAAGTAAAATATGTCATTTGATTTAGTAATGCACCTCTTGCAATATATGTGAATCGCGTCTGTAGAAGTTACTATATTTATATTTGTTTTAATATCGTCCTCGATTTTTTAAAAAGAATTATCGTAATCTATTGATAATATCTAGAAATATGTTGGTAAAACGGAAGCCTCCATTTAATATTAGAAGATCCAAATTTCAACCGCTCATAAGTCAACAACCGTTTTTTTTTTAATAACAAAGTTTTATATGCATTGGAGCCAGTTTCGACTAGAGAGGTTTGACTTTGTTTTCGAAATTCAAACGCTGCCATCTGACAAAAAAAAAACTGAGTTAAGGAGAATTTTAATATGAAACAGATAAGAATTTTTGGTTTTAAATCTTCAATAATTTGTTCCCGAGTAATGAGCAGGGTTCGGATACTTTTTTGACAGACTTTCCTGAATATATTCAAAAACTAGCTTTACTTACTTCATATCCACATGTTGAAGACGAAGCTTGTTGCAGCAGAAACATTATGCAGAAGGCAAAGAAAAGAGATCTCATTTTCAAACTATTTGACATTTTTTTTAAAATCCGGTTTCTTGGTCAATTCTGTTTTTCAAAAGGGACCTGGAAGAAAACAGGAAAAATTATAAGCAAGGAAATCTTTTTACCCTTTCTAATTTAAATAGAACTACTGTACTAGGCGCTCTCGCCGCCCTCCGGGCGGGTTTGCAACCAGCAACCATTTTGCTCAGCACTGCCCCTGCCACCTCTGATAAACTACATTTTTCAGTTTTAAATACTGCATGAAGATCAGTGGAACAAGCTATAAAACCATAGTAGATTTCATATTCTTTGTAGACAACAGATTCCTTTAAAATTGTAAAATCTTTCAATAAACCCCGTCTAGTTGTAATATTTTGTATAACTTTCTCACGAATTTCGGCATGAAAGCCTTCAGATCCATAAATACAGAATATCGCTCTAAATAAACAGTTTCCATCACCTGCAATAGGTATTTTACAATATTTTTGACACGCCATTTTGATAAAACTGTAGGGATCATTGACGAAAACAAATAGCCATCTCAAAATTAAAATGTTTATTCCAAAAACAATTTCATTCTCTCATTTAAGAACGCTGCATTCCATAAAAGTTTTTTCCTAAAGTCCTGATTTTCTTGTTGGCAATCTAATCAAAATAAATTTAAAATAGAAACAAAATCGTTTGCTATTCATTTTAAATTAAATATTTAATAAACAAAGATAATAATATTTATATAGATGTCGTAACAAAATCGTCTGCTATTAAAGCTAAATTAAATTGCAAACGAACTGCATACAAAAGAAGAATATCATTTTAAACTTAAGAAAATAAAGCGGAGCATTTTGATTCGTTAGGTATTTGAAAGAAGTGACGTAATAAACTGGCGAAAGCAGTCCAGATTTTGAGGCTCAAGAACACGGTATTATTTTGCAAATAAATTTCCGTTATTTCCTTTAATATATTCCGTTTATTTTGCAATATCTCTCGAAAATTAAGGGCGCTGGCTGTCAGACGACTTTTGATGACATATCTAGACGTCATTAGCTTCGATATGAAATTAAAATTGTCGAAATCGGTCAGGTGGTTGAGGCTGGCGAACTCTGTGAATGTTTTTACCAAATTATTTTAAATACATACTTGTAGATTTTTTCTTTAATTTTGGTATTCATCCCCAAAGAGTTTAGGTAAATTTCCCAGATTTTCTGAACTTCAATCCCGGGTGTTCTCTCACCCTGAAGCATAAAGCCGAGACGCAAGGGAGGAGAGGTGGGGGTGGGAGTTAACGAACAAAACAGAATTTAAATAAATAAAATAAGAAATAAAAAACAGATATTTATTAAAAAGTTCAAAAGAAATGAAGGAGAAAAAAGAAGTATAAATAATATATTTCGTTATTTTTCCTCCATACTGATTTCGCATTGATCTTTAGGCCCGTTTCACACTTGCCGGTTTCGATCGATAAGTAAAGAGGAGCAGATGTCTACTTTTTACTAAGCAGAATATAAAAACATTACATTACAAGTTTAGAAATGAAACCAAATAGCACGATTCAAAAAGAAAATGTATATCAGCATCGGAAAAGAATAGCCAAGAGAAAAACGTGTCTAACAAAGAACTCCTGAAAAGCGTTCTTCTTGCTCATTGCGTTTCACCCCTCTGCGGAATGAAATCGCCCAAAAGTGGTAGGCGTGGCTTTCCGAGACTGGACTTTCACGAGCGCTCCACTCCACGCAAATTCGACCGTTCTACGCCAAAACGGTCGTCTGTGCGAAAAACCGATGAGAATTGGAGCGGCGTGGTCGAAAGTTTGGATTTTCAACCATTCTGGATATCTAAGCGCTCCATTTGGACTGCTGGGCCATAAATACTGAAATGAGACCGGTGTAAATACGCGGAGGCTTTCTCGCTCTGGAGGGGGAAAATGTAGGTGAAGTAGAGGATCTTAGTGACCCTTAGCGGATGGATTTACGTTGCGTGGAGCGACCGTGAAAGACCTACATAAACAAATGGGCTAAAAAATGGAATGGCGTGGAGTGCCGCCACGCCATTTGCTTGGAGTAGAGCGCTCGTTAATGACGGCTTAAAATGTACTATAATTACTCCCCCCGGATTTCTACACTCTCGGGCTTGCAGCTCCCGCTCGAAATGAAGTGGAGTGATGGAATTTAGGAAGTGGGGCATTCGCCAATAGGCCACTCCACTGTTTTTGGAACACAGCATGCCAAAACCCTTTGTCAATGTGAAAATCCGATGAGAGTTGGATTTGACCTAGGGAAAAGTTGGAAATCCAGCATCGTTTGTTTCCCATTCAGCCCATTCGGCCATAAAGGTGAAATACGATCCTGCGAGGCGGGAGGATGCTCTCTCCCTGAACCGCCCGTGGGGGCGGTCCCGTTTTGAAGGTGGGAGGAGTAGTAGGCGGGGATCGCAATGACAGGTGGCGCGTTTTGGATCCTTCATGAGTGACCCACTCAAACGAATCGGCTTAATTGGTCGGCACCAAACCGGTCGTTGGTCCAAATGGTGTAGAACAGCCTTTTCGTGAACGTCCAGCTTTAAATATTCGACGGGCCACGATTGGTCGTGAAGTTGCAAGCAGATGTCAAAGTGTTAGGGTTGCCATAATTAGCAAGCATTGATACGAGACGTTTAAGAGCTTAATAAATAAATGCATGCTGTATTTAAAATAAAACATGAAAAAAAGTGGATAGGTGTATAAGTGGCAGTCATATTTTAAAGGTGATATTATTTCTTAATTAATATCATTGTGAGGAAAGCCACATTCTGGCAATCCTACACCGTCGAATTCCGGCAAACCTGTTCCGCCTCTGAGCGGAAGAAGCCATGCTGGGAGAGATTGGTTTTGGCAGTCAACGAGTGTAGACGCATGCATTGTTTAGCAACCTATTCGGAAACCATCCGCGCTTTTGCGCATGCGCCGGGCGGTGTTATTTTCATCAAAATAGGGGGGAAGTGAAGAATGGAAGGGTGATATTTACATTTTGCTGAGCGTGATCCAACAAAGAACTCCGGAAATGCGCTCATATGACTCATTGCCTGAAATCCCTTTCCGGTGTAAAATCACCCAAAAGTGGTAGTCTCGGAATCCGTTGCTGAACAATAGACTCATGTAAGAACGCGTAGTTCTGTTCGCGCGGACCAAGCGGTCTTAGAGAGTGGCTGGCTAGGGTTTGCCAGTAAGATATTGTTTTAGAATGTCAATGTAGTTTGATTTTTCGAGTAACCGCTCAATGTGACTGAGCGTGTAAGCAAATGTGTATTTCTTTTCATCAAGCATATAGCCTTTCATCATTTTATGTCTTCATTGTCCACGTGTCCCATAGAAATCTGAATAAAAAGCTGGGACTGAATCTTCTTCATCCCTCACATCGAAAGAATCCTCACGTCAGGATTGTATTTGCAATAATTTTCTTCTTTCACGTAATTATATAATTGGGTGCAAGTCATTTTAAAATTATTATGACAAATCAAGATTGCTTCAGTTGTCTCCACTGACAACCTGCTTCTTTGTTCCGACCTCTAAGTTGACATTAGGAAAAATATGGAATGGCAAATATGTATTCGTATAGCTTTATTAGACTTGCCTTCTGATAAATATACGTCCGGTGTCTCAGAACGGGACAAATAATAATATGTGTGCAATTATTGTTGTGTTGCAATTTAAGAGAGTATTTACGTTTTAAACTTTTAAACACCTGGTGTGTTTTTGGAAGACTCGGTACTTGCGTGTTTTGACTTTTTAACCCTTGCCTTTTGGAAATGGTCTTTCAATTTTTTAAAAAGACTTTTAGTATCATAGTGTGTTTTAGTGCTTTTGTAATTATGTATTTTCGTTTTTAATTATTTATACGTTTGGAATAGTTTTATGATTTTGTGTATTCTCTGTGTTCAACTTTTTGTTTTCTAGTGCATTTTTTTTGTTTACTCTTTGTGTCTTGTGTTCTTTGTGTGTTTATAGCACTCTGTAAATGGAGTTTTTTCTGTAGTGTGCTTTTCTTTAAATAAATAAATAAATATGGGACAGAGTATTAAAATACGGCGACAGTCCTGTATATACGGGACGTATGGCAACCCTACATAGTGTGAAAGTCTGTGCAACACTCTTTCGGAATGTTCTCCTCCAAACGGAAGCTTTTTAAATGGAAAATAAAATGGTTTTGCGTTTTATTCTTCTGAAAGAAGCGAAATTTCTTTCGTATATAAATGATTTTCCGAACAAACTTATCAGATCCACCATGGTGATCGACGCAAGGAATAAAATTAATCTAATGAAACTTCTAAAAATACTTTAAATGAAGATGTAAATGCATACATACGAAGGGTGAAACACTTTAATCCACAAAAATACGTTGATGCATATAAATCCAGTGACTGTATTTTTGTGTTATTTTGGCTCCCGGGTGAATATTTTCCGTTAGGTGTTTCCTTATTTTTTTTTCTACCTTAAGGTATCCGACTGGTTTAAAATCGTCGTCTTTGATGAAATTATCAAAAAAAAAATGTTTATGACTTTATTTTGTAGCCTGTTTAATCAGCTTTCTAAAACTGTCTCACTTTTTACTCTACGTGAATTACAAATGGAGTTACAGCTGTTTTATTACCGAACTGTAAGCATTATTTTAAGTTGCATGAAAACTTTAAATGTGTTTTCTGAGAAGTGATATTTTTGAGGAAAACTGTCGACCGTAACAATGATTTATCAAAAAGTTATTCAAGTATTGATATGAAATTTTCTGAGATTGTTTTCCGTAATATGCTTGATGTTTTCCTCTAAAATATAAGGTCAATTTTAAAATCAAGTATTATTTTTAAGTGCATAAATATAAACGAAAAGCATTTTTTTATGAAAAATTACCAGTTTAGTAACTATGTTCAGCTATATCTCAAAACTATTTTGAAGTACAAGAAATATTTTAGAGCATAACACAGATAACTGTCACAAAAATGTACTCCTACAAGGATTTATGTATATTTAGAATATGATTTTGTCTATGACTGTTAGCGTAAGGCAAATATTTTAGAGATTTTTCTTCAAATTTCGCAGTTTTTTTAAATATTATTTTGAAAGCCAAATTTTACAATATTTTCATAGTTTTAAAACATAGGCAGTTAAAAAATAACATTAATATATATATATATATATAAGTTATTTTTCAAAAAAATGTCTCCGAACACAGTCGGATACCTTAAATACAGGGATTTGTTTTAAAAAATTCTTATGTTATCTGAAGCAAAATCTAATTGTCGTATTGTCATTACACGATAAATTTCATTTCATAAGGCTTTCAGAAGGAAGTTCATGTAAAAAAATGCAATTAAAAAGAGATAATAGTAGTTATAAAACTTCAGGTTGTTTTCTATAAGGAATTAAGGAATTCAATTAGGATCATTCTTACATATCATGTAATTTTCCAACATTTAAAGGAAAATAGACAGAATGTGTTGGACATTTGAATGGCCATTAGGATTATTTGCAACAACTGAAAAGTTCCTTATTTTTCACACACACACGCACACGCACGCACATACTACAGACCTGCGCTAGTATCTTTCTACATGCTTTTATCTTGGCATCAATGATTAAAGTGAGATTTAGAAGTCTAATTGAATTGTTTGCATAAAGGGTCTCTTAATTTGCCTCTCATGTGAAACAGATACAGACAATTTCACTTAAAATATCGTTTAGGAAAGAGAGAATTTCTCTACTGTCCTTAGGACTAAGTTGTCCTCTTCCTTTCTTGAGTATTTAAGTTTGTTGTCCTGCTGTTTTGTTTTGACCAGGTGATAGCACAAATAACAGTAAATATTTCACTTAAATTCCAGGAAAAGATATAATTTAGACATATGAATCTAAAAAAAAGCTAATCAGAAAAATAACTTCATTCTTGTGCCATAGCAGTGGCGAATCCTGGATTTGGGTCGGGGAGAATGAAGTCATAAAAAATTTGTATCGCCGTGACGAATGACAAACCTTATGGCTTATGTAAACCTAAACTCTTTAACTTTACAGACTTTACTCACCTGACAATAAGAATCATTAAAAACAACACAAACTTTCGATAATTTAATACAAAATACAATGAAATAACTAGCCAAAAAATAGTCTTCGTCAACGCTATAAGTACAAGTGCAATGACTAGAAAAGTAGGAAAATTTTCGAACTTGTCAAGACAGAAAGCAATATAGTCACGTTTTTATTATTTTTTTAAAAGTGATATTAAGAGAAAACAGTTGTAGTGATTTTAAATAAAATCAAGAATTCTGACTTAACTCGGGGGGGGGGGGGGGCGCCCGATCCCCCCCCCCCGGATTCGCCACTGCCACGTACTACATTCATCCCAAGATATTTCGCAGATGAAAGTTTTGCCACCGTTAATTTAAAAAAGGGCAATAAAATCTTTCGTTAGTCTTCAAAAGAAGCCTCTTTTAAAACTCGTTTCGAACGTTCTTCGAACATACCATCCTCGATAATAACAAAACTTATAATGATGCCATTCATAACTTAATGAATTTCCATAAAATAATTAATCGTGGTACAGAAGTAAATAATAGGCAATAAATAACTAAATAAGAAATTAAAAAATCGTTTGCAATTGATAATAAACGAGATGAACATACATTAAGTTAGCGATCGTTAGGAGTAGATGGTAGAATGATAATGCATAATAAAGGATGTATACAATGCTACAAATGCATAATAAAGGATAAACAAATAAT